>JAUKPT010001460.1:0-15282 GCA_032273505.1 Nanomia bijuga
TGCTGAACTGTAACCCCGTAAACCAGAATTTTGTCGGTGACTTATGGGGCCTTACCTTGAGGTGGCCATGGATAACCATGGTATGGCCGTCAAAAGGTTTATCGTAACCGCCCCCAATTATCGTTTCTATTGTCTTATATTTTCTAACGAAAAATTAAATCTAGCTTTGTGCATTTGTCCACATATACCAGTCTTGGAAATTACTCTCCACGAGTAAACCTCTAGAAGGTTTATATGAAGAAAAAAAAAAGGTAATCAAAAAAGATAAAAAATTAAAACATAATGCCGCCTGCAATGTATCATTATCTTCAAAAAAAGACGATAAACTTTTAACTGGTCTTTATGATTTAATTCGAGAATTATCTGGTTTATTTGTTTTATGACTTACAAAAGAACAACATATGGTTAAGGATGACTAGTGGGATAAAAATGTGTTTGAAATGCATGTCTGTTTACGTTCAAAAACTCTCTTAGTTTGCTTGCATACAATGTGCATTATAGATGCTGCAAAAACAACCCGGAAATCCGAGAAGGATACTTGGATTGGGGCAATGTGATGCTTGGCTTGGAACGGATCTGCTTAGTTTAAGTTCAACGTGTGAACTACACCTCCATGAAGAGTTGTGCATGTAAACAAACTCACAGGTCAACATGAACAGAGAGTAGGTCAATCTTTATATACTCTCTGCTCTCTAATAGTCGGGGGGTTGGAATAATAGGGGGGGTTGGAAAAATTCTCAATAACTAATAGCCGCTTGTTGCAAATATGAGTCAAATAAAGCCTTGGTAGTGTTATTGCTTGGAACTTTCTGTCAAAATTAATAAGCGGGGGTTGGGGGGTTGGAATAAGAATGTCTTGGGTGGAATTTTTTTTAAAATTAATAAGCGGGGGGGGGGGCTTCTATTAGAGAGCAGAGAGTATTTCGTCCTCTCCCGCTGTTGGCCAAAATATTTACCATTGCCAGCAGCTGCTATTACCTATCCTTTTTGTACAATCTCATACAAATCCGTTTTCAAAACCGAAATACTAACTATTCTTACATACGACAGTTCAGGAAAAAAACCTTGATTGTTACTCAATACTTGAAGAAATATCAAAACTACTTTTTGGATTTATGTTAGCTATAGGGAGCACGGAAAAAAGGCACCTGCAATTACTTTCTTATACATTCTTTCCTCTAAACAATTCTATTTCGAAAATAAAAACAAACAAACTATTCTAACATACGAAAGCTCAGAAGAGAGAAACCAGCTCTTCTCAAATACATTTTCATTTTTTTTTCTGAAAGGAATTATTGATTTATAGGGAAAAAATGGAGAAAAAAACTATTTATAGTTGAAATTCTTATTGCAAGCAAGTAATATAATCTTCCTCATGAATAACTGAAAAGGTTTGAAAACTAAAAGAGAATAAAAACTATTCACGAGTATAAATAATCCAACAGTTTTAATTCTTCAAGTTTATCGCATCCCATTCATCATCAGCATCCAAACATCACATGACATAAAAAATCTTTTCTCTAGAGAGAATAATCAATGAAATGACGTGACGTCACAATCATTTATCAGCCAATTAAATTCAGCGTACAAAAGGAAATGGACGACATGGTTTTGTGTGAGATTGTTTGACCATATTTGGGAATAGGTTTAAGTAAAGGGGTATTTAGGTAAAGGGGCGTTTTCATAGAAACCGTAGTCATTGACGGATCCGGAACTTTTTTTGATTTCAATCGTGAGCGATCAAAATTGAATCTTAAAACCACTTACAATCCACTCCTTTTTAACTCAAACCCCTTGCGACGAGCATTGCTCTTGAAATTGATAGATTCAGCACCACATCCATTTTCTCTCATTTCTTCCCTATTCTGTAAATTCTGCTTATTTCTTCACAATCTCATTTATTTCAAAATGAGATAAGATAAGGTAAAGCATGTAGTATCTGCAAGTTTCATCATGCAAGAATAAGCAGATGTGAATTTGTGTGCATAGCAGAAATTTCAAGATACTTTTTCATGAATAGACCTTTTCACGTCTTCACCAAAGTTCATGTATAACCTTCATCATTTTTTGTTGGTAAATAAACCATTTCGTAACTATCGATGTAGTTTTAATATGATCAGTATAAATTTAAGTGATCATCTAGAGCATGCATGACCATTATCAAATTAGTTTGTAATAATGAGTATTCAAACAATGAGTACAAATTCACTATGTTGTTACAAATAATAGAAATTACCTATTCATTTTGATGGATTAAAATCGTGTTTTTAATAGATAAAATGAGAAAATATTTTAAACTAGATTGTTTACCTACGAAAACTGACTTATTGACTTATTATACAAAATGCGCGTGCAGAGTGATTTCAAATAGTGTAAAGGTGTAGAGCCTTGCTACTAAAAAACACTAGGTAACAACTAGGTAACAACACGACACTCTCTGAAAATAGTATTATAACTAACACCCTAGAAACAAGCAAAATTTGGAAATAGTGAAGAAATAAGTGATTTTCTATTTCGCAACCTAAAACAGAGAGGAAATAAGAAAAATATTTACAATCACAAGTGATTGTTTCGGCAAGTAGTAATCGTGCTTATCATGCAGCACTGAGCAGATGTGTAATCGTGTGTACAATATCTTACAATGTGGTTTCTTATGGAAGTCTTCTCATGCAAGAACTCACATGTTGCTTCACTCTTCTGAGAAAATGTGGTCGCGCGAGTATGACGTAAAATCGTAATTAAAGATTGCATCACATTGTTAAGTACAGTACACGATATGTGAGGGAAATTGGGTGACCTTGTGGGTAATGAAATTCCATGACATCTCCAGATTCGAGGGGCGAATCACTCGCCAGAAATCATCTTGAAAACTTTTTCAAGGGGTGGTTTACCCCTCATCCAGGTTCTCCCTGACCAAGAATTACAATTTTTCCTGACTTTATTGTGCGGTATTTGAATTTCAAATGAACACATTTTTCTGTTGGAAATTCCGTGAGTAGGGGTTCAATTCCCCAGCTAAAACTTTCCTTAAACAGGTAAGAAATAAGAAAAATAGGGAAATAGCGTGGGTAAGGAATATGAATTTTTGGCCAAAATATTTACCGATAATCACAAGAGAAATTAATCATGTAAAATAAACAGCTTGCTCGGGGGTTCAAATAAGAACCGGGAAACGGGGAAATTTCTGGCAGAAATTTAAGACTTCGCATAAATTCACCTAAAGTTCCCGGGTGAATTTATAATATGAGGGTAAACTACTATTATATTTATAGTATTTGATGCATTATCCCACACAGGTGTACATTTGATTCATCGGCCTAGAAAATATATAGCTGAACCTCTGCGTGGATTCAAACTCGAAACAAATATTTTTTTCTTAACTTCATTCATCTATTTTTAGTCAGAAATGGTTTCATAAACGTCATTTTATATTAAAACTAAATATTTTTTAATAAGAGGCGGAGCTACCACATCATGTTAGATGATTGATTAAAAAATTCATGAAAACTGCCAAATTCTTTGTAAAGTGATTTTCCAGATTGACACATATTGGCTTCGCAAAAGAGTTTTATTAGATATAATTGGCACAATCACAAAAATGCCAAATTCGACTCAATAGGGAAAATTAAGTCAAGCACGTGACATTTTTATTCTAACAACCTAAGCAAGGTGGAAGGAGGGTTTGATTAATCATTATAATCTATTTTATCGCCGTCCTCTAAAACCGCATGATTTAGGCTGCGTAATTTAGTACTTACCCTCATGGTCTTACTGTAAGTGTTATCGCCAAATGTTGGCTAATTCAATCTTTTGCTATAATTCCGAATGATAATGTGAATAATGCAAGTCTCAACAAATATGTTTTTTTGATTGCTAGCTTCAAAATGACAAGCAAAGTCGAGACTGGATTTCAATGAATCGAATCTAAAATTTAAACATATTCCTTCATTTCAATAAGATTTACCGGGGTCTTCCAGCTTATTAAGACGAATACATAGCCCCTCGGATTAATACTCTAATTGTTCTTGTAATAGCTCCCCTCTCCCTGGCTGCAGGATAAAAGTCTATTCGCATATTGATCGCATATTCATCTTTCCAGCGTGTCGTCACTGATTACGTATTTTAATGTTTGGCACCGTCAAAATGGTAGCTACAGTGGGTATCAGATAATTGAAAACAAGAACTTTAACTAGATATAATACTGGAAGTATTATCATAAGAAGCGCTTTTCCCTCTCTTTCTAATGATGTCAATTTTATCAAATATGAAGAAAAAGAAGAACAAAAAAATCGAAAATGACTTTAAAAATTTCTTTAGAGATCCATCAAAATTAATGTTCAAAACGAGCAAAATCTTTTGTAAAATAAATGTCTTTCTCGTGATTATGAGCTCTCGAGGGTAATTAATCGTCCATTAATACTATAGCTACCATTGCTACCACAGCTACTATTTTGGCTGTGCCAAACATTGAGATTAGTGACGTAACTCGGAAAGGTGAATAGGAAGTTTAGTATTGCTTCCTATATATTTGGGTCCACAACGATGATTTGACACGTAAAAATTGCAAAATATGCCCCACGCCAAACCAATTAAAATGCAAGCATGTATGAAAAAACAGGGCTTTGTAGGGGAGAGTCGAATAAGCGTCCAGTGAATGTTGTCAAATCATAGACCGAAGGAAAAAATAGACTGGAAACTTCTTCGCGAGTTCTATTGTTCATGTAATTGATCTCGACTTTACTAGACCCAGACCACTCGTATGTGGATAAACAAAAGAAATTCCACGGGTTTAAGCCCATCAGAATAAGCAGAGCTACGAGGAGGAGCTAGATATTCCAAAATATTACAGAATTGAGATAGAAGTAGAAAATTTGGGATTGATTGTCTTTAAGCACAAAATCATTATCAATTGTCATTATTTTATCCTTAGTTTATCTGTTCGATTTTGAGGAGAAGTTGCTCTAACTGCGTCACACGACGCCATCGCTCACGACGACCTCGCTCAGGCCTTTAGGGTACCTTCAACAAATTTCGAAAGAACAATAGAAACAACCCGAGTTACCAGTCTATGGTCAAATGAATTCATTAACAATGATACAAACCAAACAATTAACAGATCAGAATGGGACAAAAGAAATAAAAAGAAACCCGAACAATCAAATAACTAATCAATCAATCATTCAAACAAACAATCAATCAATCAATCAATTACATTGAAATAATACTTGATTGGATAGACATTTTGTAACTAGGAGCAACGTGAAGCCTGAGTTGACACCTTGGTAAATTCATTTTCTTTTCGATTGCAAAACAACCAAAAACAACCAACACACCATGAATACGAAATCTTTTTCTTGTGACGTCATAATGGCGGGAAATGAACAATTGATATATGTAATCCCTCGGGTCAATATCAGAGCTTATTCTATGTTTCGTTCCATGGTTTGCAGAATAAGTAGATACGGACAGATTTTCTTGAAACAAATTATTATTTGTTCGTGTTTCTTCGTCAAGTTTGAACAACGGCAAATATTTTGGCCTACAGCCTCACAAAAAAGAAATAATTGGACATAAATAAGTGATTTCTATTGTTTTGCCCCCTGAAGGAATCAGAAAAAAAGGAAAATGGTGTTGGTGTAATGGTTTGAAGAACTAGCAGAGGAGTCTGTTGTTGTGGATAAAGAAGAAACTTTCTTTTCTTTTATGTGAAAGACCAAAATTAGGGATTGTCGCCAAATTATAACTAATTTAGCCGATTGATTGGTTGAAGATTACATCATCAAGATTCTGATTGGTTCACGTAGAGACGTTTTTATCATTTTTGATTTTAGCAAATCATCTAATTATGACATTCTACATTGAATCAACTGGCCTGATGATGTAATTTCTAACCAATCAAACGCCTAAACTATCCGAAATTTGGCGACTCGAGATATTATAATTCCATGCTGATAACAAAAAAATCTAACAATGAAGAAGAGTTGACTGAAAAACAATTCAATCATTTGTTCGTCAAATAATCATCCGTTAGTACACCCTGTCTCTATCTTACAGGAACAGTGAGAAAAGAAATTGCCACTGGAATATCGCAAATTCTCGACAAATTACTAAAACAAATTCTTTGTAGCAAAAAAAATAGCTGGGACGAATAATTGCTAGTAAGTGCAAGTATAAAAATTTCTGACCACGGCACAGTAGCAAATTAACCGTGATAATCAAGTCCACCTAAATGCCACTGAGCGGGACAGAATTTTTTTGACAAATTTTCCACTGGGACAGCAAAAAGGGGACCAATTTCTCACTGCACTGTGGCATATGCCACCGTTCCTGTGAGATAATAACATGCTACACGCTACACGCTACACGCTACGTACACATTATATATTCAACCTATTGATCATTTCTTTCAAATGCACAATAAACAATAATCAAAAACCGCACAACACAACACGAACACGCAGAAAATGAATGGATGAATTGATGAATGTGACGTCACAAAGCGAAAAACCCAATCTAACCGCCCACACAAACGCGCGCACACGTACGCACGCGCGCAATCTTACTTGTTACTGTTCATATTCCAAAAGCACACGAGTTGAAAGTTAATGATTTTATAAATAATTAATGATATGAGGCGGGACAGCTATTACAGATACAGTTTGATACAATTGTTTCGCGTTGCTAGGCTGTATTGTTTACATAAGCATACACGTGCGTTTAATACAGGCAATAGACGTTTCATACAAAGCATGAAAATTTATTTCAATATATGGGGGTTCCCTTGTTTTAGCAACTATACAATTCCGATACACAACGGATACAATTTACAATATTGTGTAATTATATTCAAACGATTTTTATTTGTAACAGAATATATCTCTCAAGTGCGTAATTGATCAAATGGTATTATATGGGGTTTTCCAGTTGTGTTAGCAACTAGAGGATATGAAAGTTAATTTTTTACGCCATCATATTATGAGATAAAAATATATACGCCCATTTTACTCTCTCATCAGAGGTGTAGACAGGGGTAAAATGTGTGAGTTTCCTATTTTCGATCGGTTTTGGCTTTTGGCTTTTGGCTTTTGGCTTTTGGCTTGTTGTGTAATGGAGATCAACTACACCTCTCGTTGGTGCGATCCGGGTTCGATTCCCCCTAGTGCCATCAATTTCTCTCGTGTCAATATTTCGGTTTAGCGGTATGAGTACAACCATTCGGAGATACAGTGACGGAGAGATAATAACATCATACGATATGAATTGATCAAAACTATATCGCAAGTTAACCGGGTCCACTTATGCCTTGTGAGGGAAATTGGGTAGTCAGTTGATCCTTGACGAAACACTAGATGGAACTTAAGTCGTGGCCTCGATTAGCCCGATAACGGCTTTGCAAGACTGTTCCATCATAAGTACATACCTTACCTAAAGAGCTTTGATTCAACAGTGGCATTTACCTACGATTACTATTTCCTCTTTCTAACTGACTGTAGCAGCCCCTCTGGTCCACTCCCGTAATTTTTCAATCTAAAAGGCAGAAAATTGAATACTCTGTTGAGTCTTTTGAGGAAGAATGTCGATGCCCGATTTCCCGAGGAGTGAATCACTTTGTAGAAATCTGGTACACCTTCACCAGAATCTATATTGTTTTTTCGGAAATCTCATAGAAATCCTATTGTCTAAACGGGAATCTCGTACGCTTTCTCATAGAGTGATTTACCCCTTGCGATTGCCGACGACCATAGAAGACTAGGATAACCAATTTCTACTTCTCGACTGGTCCCCATACCCCGTTCCAATGTCGGTCATCTGCGTTTCTTTGCGGTACAAAGTTATTAAATCATATATGGTTAGGAAACGCCATTGAAATATGATAATGAAGACATCGTCTTATCTTGAAATGAACATTGGTGCACGGTTAATATCACGTGACTTAAAATTTATTATCTATAATATATCAGGATTACATTTATTATGACGTATTTCCCCAACTGGTTAATAAAAATGGTATTGTTTCGAGTAATCGTTTTTATCAATAGATTCCAATACATTGGCTCATTATTTAACCGTGCACAACATCCACAATAACATATAACAATATGTTTTATAACCATTAGATATACTAACTATGTTTGCAGTAATTCAGCCGACTGATGATGTATTGAATGTATTTAATGATGGTAAATATAGCGAAAAATAACTAATTACTATCGAGTTATATTGAGTTATATTCAGATTCCGTTTGTCGACAGCAAGAAAGAAATCGAATAATTTTCCAATATATTTGTTCAAGAACCGATGGACTGCTAAACAGCGACGGGGTTTAACAGATATCAATTATTTACAACAGGGAGTAAATATGTTAATGAAAATTATAGTTTGTACTAAAACTATGTTAGGATGCTTGCCATTTGTCAATAGATAGTCACCTTTTAAACCAAAAAATATTGTACAAAAACATTTTATGTTATTGAAAACCTACACTTACCCCCTGAATATCGAGCTAAAAAATATCTGGGAGGGTAAAAAAACTTTAACCAGTAGAAAAATGTAGAAACAGAGGAAACCCCTAATTTCTAAAGCAGCTGGTCCTTTTCCAACACTGAAATGTTTTCGCAAGCTGTGGTGTCGGTTTGTGATAATTTCTTTTTCAAATATATTCTTCTCTTTTATTCTCTCCATTTTTTTTTCGTTTTGAGATTATCAGCTATCGAGGTTTACTTACTAGTAAAAAATTCATTATGTTTGTTGTCACCGTATTCTATTTCTGTTCCTTTGTTTTCATTTCAAAGACAAAAGCTTGTGGTTTTCCTTCTTTTATTTTACAGGATTTCTACAGTTTCTTTTTTTTTGCAATGTATTTTTAGGAAACACTTACTTATAAAGGATTAAGGAAAGTCCCAAAACCTTGTGAAAAGGAATTTTCAGATTTCTCGTCTCGGTTAAACTTTTTTCATACGCGATTTTTTTTTTTGCAACTTGGAGGTTGGGATTAAACAAACGTTGATCAGGAGAGTGAGATATATGGTGTTTTTTTTTTGACACTCAATTTCTGTTGCTTTATATTCAATCTGGAGAATTGGATAGAAATTTTCTTCTTATTCTTCTTTGTCTTCTTCTTCGACAATGCAATATGATGGATAAAACTACAGAGAGAAATGTATGAGAATACATTTTTTATTCGCAAATATGACCAATTTGGGGGAGGTTTATATGTTTTCCGTCTGGCGTCCAAACGTTGCCTGAAGCTGAAGATACGACTTTTGGCGTCTGGGAGAAAATATCCACTGGCGTCTGGTGTTTATAGCTTTTTTTTCGAAACTCTAGCTTCTACAAAAATATTTTGGCGTCCAGGCGTGCTATAAAGCTATAAAAAAACTATTAAAATCCTATAAACCTCCCCAAAATTTTATTCGAAAAATAATGAAATAAGTCGTTTCCCATGAGATTACCACGTAGCTTTTTCTAATGATCCAAGATGGCAGACGTGCGTGTCTTTTTGTTATGTTAAAATGAAACAACACACAAAATAAAGAGCACATGATAAAACTGTCTTTTAATTTCAAATTTGATGATAATCAGGGCTTCCTTTCTTGCTCACGGTCGATGATAATAGATAATAATAGATTAGAAAGAAAACGATAGATGCATTCGACTTTATTCTTTTATTCATTTTTCTGCGTGCCTTTTTGCCATGCGATATGATGAAGTAAGTTTCATGCTAGAGGAAAACAAATCCTTTCCTTCTTCTTTTGCATTTTCTTGTGCTGTCACATGGACCCATGAAAGCAATTAGAGCAAGTGCTAAAACCTGATTTTCTTATCTGTGATTTATTTGTTAAATCAAGATTACCTTGTAAGGACCTCATAATAGATATGCTTGCATAAAGTTTTGTGAATTTCCTACGTAACTCAAACAGTCCATTGACTGCTAAAAAATCCATTAACGTCCTCGACAAAACCTTTCGGATCATATAACGTAATCAAAGAAGGGGGTGGGGGTACTTGAAAATGCTTGACTGGAAATTCCGACGTAATATATTACGAGGTCGTAGCATGTAGCATGGCTAATCCGCACCACACACCCTGTAAATTAAGATCATAATTCAAAATGCATTCCAACTACATACAGGGTTTCCCTTTTCAAAAATGAGGTGTGACGATTGTTTGTTGACACTCGGCGAATTTGAGATTTTTGACATGTAAGGACGCCATCATCAGATGCGATTTGAGTGCATTTTGGTGAATGGGATCCGGCGAATTTAATGGACTTGGCAGCTCGTCACCCTGCAAAATTCGCCGTTCGCCGGGCCAAAAGGAATGCCCTGTATAAAGTGAATTAATAGCAAAGCAAGAAAGATTTAAAATCTATTTTCGGTTTGTGATTGACCTCAATTTCGAAGCCTGTGTAGCCATTTCTTATAATAGTAATAAAAAAAATATATATCGAGATTGGGGACAGTAACAAAGATACCATTAAAACGTAACCATTAGAAATTTCTACAAGGTCTGAGCTCTTGTATTCAACTTCCTATTTGCCTTCATTATTGCCAACACTGTAATGAATAAAAGGGCTAACAAAAACTTGCACAAAAATCAATTAAATTACAGTAACCAAGCGGGGCGTTACGTTATTTTACACAAATATTTCACTACCACCTGAAATTTTGTTGTTTTTCTTTCTCTCCGAAACGTTCTCACTGTTCACCTGTTTACGGTTGTCGCTAATTATGCATTGACGTCATCGACGTACATATATAACTCTTATTAACATAATTAACTTCCGGTGCGTTTAAAACAGCAATTGATGTGAACGAGGTTTAACATCTTGTTGATGTGTTTGCAGGGAGGGAGTTGCTTTGAGATGCGTTGAATTGCTGCTGTGTTGTTATATACGTTTGAACTCCACCTCATGCCACGTGTATAAGAACCATGTGGAATACACGTGGAACAAACGTAAACCATCATCGATACGTAATACGCAAAAATTTTTAGCAAAATTGCAAATTTTTCATAATGGTAGGCACAGGTGGAGATTCTTCCTCGCAGACTCGCTGCGCGAGTCGGAAGGCTCGGATACCTCTCTG
Source organism: Nanomia bijuga (assembly GCA_032273505.1). NCBI lineage: Eukaryota > Metazoa > Cnidaria > Hydrozoa > Siphonophorae > Agalmatidae > Nanomia > Nanomia bijuga. The sequence goes on from JAUKPT010001460.1 coordinate 11,088, forward strand.
TATTTAAGTAGATTTTTTCAGGAAATGTATGTTTTATAAATTTTCTCGCAAGTCGGGACATTTACAAAATCTCCACCTCTGATGGTAGGGAATGTAAAATCTTGGTGAATAAGCAACGGAGAATTTTTATTTTTTACGAGCCAAAGCGCGATGCATTTAAGCATCCGACCTTAAGCGAATTAAAAATAGCACGCGTCAAGTCTTGATAGTATTTCAAAGTTCAGGCGAAATTCACCGGGTTAAATCTGAAAGCCAGGTATTTAAATGTTTCAAAATCTAAACATGTACTTAACAGGTTGTTCCATAGTTTTGAGCAATTCTTAAAATCAAGAATGATAAAACACATTTCAAAATGAACATATCAGCATCTCCAACAAATCAAATAGCAAAAAATGACAAATATGTTAGATGATCACAGAATTTCCGACCAAAAACTATACAACTAAAAGAATTACTGACAAGTAACACTTGCAAAAAAAACAACAATTTCCAACATTGATAAGGAATTATATCAACTAAACTAGTCATAATCTATAATTGCATATTCCAGAATTTACTGACCAAACACACATCAGCAATTTGCAAGTTTTGAACGGATCCCTCAAATAAAAAGAAAAATGTGAATTCAATGGAACTACGTCTGTTAATATTTATTCACTGATATAGCAAATTTGCACGACTGAACAAGCCCTCTAAACTTGCTGACATTGCTGGCATTTAGTTGCAAAACAAAAAGAAAGAAACTGCAAAGCTACTGCAATCTACTTCGATGTACGACTCGTCTTACTTCTACCATAAAACGTATTAAGGAAAAATCCATATGGACTCAAATTCTTCAAAACTCAAAGCTGGACAAGATGTTACAGCTTGCTAGGTAGCTAACTGTTAACCTACAATTGATCAATTTATAAATGAGAACCTATGATGGATGGACCAGTACTTTGATTGACGATTGACCAATGGCTACCTGGATGATTAAAGTTAAATTGTAAGATTTCTAAGTTGTCTTGGCTATATAGCAAAACATTTCCACGTTGCCATAGTTGGTTGATAAAAATCTAAAATATCTTTACGATTTAATTGAGATTTTAATTGTGTTATTATTATGATGACACTTTCAACTCAAGGATAATTCCATGTGTGAAAAGCCAAGAAACAAGAAATAATTCTAATTTTCAGTTAGCTTTTCAACTAAATCATGAATCCTTGACGGAACAAACGGGAGTCTGGGAGTACACATCCTAAGGACCCAAGGTGTTGTCAGGAATACACGTTTTTTTTTATAAGAATATACTTTATAAGAATAATCAAGATGAAATTGGGAAAAAAGTTAAGAATATGCTAAGAATACTACATCTTGAATTTTCCTTAAATGACTCACATCATTAGCATTAGTACAGACAAGGGTTTCTTTTGTTTTACTCGTTATACTACCAACGGGCCCTAGAAGATAGGTCCTAAGTGCGCTCCAAGAACTTTTGTTCCACCACGGATCCTGATGCCAAAATGATTAGTTTTTGTTCACCATTTTCAAGAATTTTTGAAAACTATAGAGAACTATCAGAATAAGACTAAACTTCATAAAAAGGACCAATTTCCTTCACAAAATTTTAGATTATCATTCTTCTGCTGTTGTATAAAGTTATCTAACAAATCGTAATATTAATCAAAAACACATCTAACCTAAGGGGAAATTCTTTTTGCTAAAAGCTATCTATTAAAACATCTTTTTCCAAGAATTAATTATTTCTCAACTCTCAACGTGTTTACAGAAATATTTCCAACGTGATTCAGCAGCACGAGGACCACACAAAATGGCGGCCTTTGTACACGTGATCAAAATTTTAATTAACTGCAATCAAACTTTGTTTGAATATTTGCACGCCACGTTTTTTGTGCGTATATAGCTCATTAAAAAGAGAGGCTTTTTATTATAGTTTTAAAAGCCTTTAATTATAAAAAATCGACTTTGCAATTCACATGAACATCTTCTTTTATCCTGTTCCCTAGGGTGTACTTACGTCAAACTTCTTTTGTACATCACTTGATCACAGATATAAAAGTATAAAAATAAAATTTAAATACATCATATAGAGTTATCAAAATAAAAACTTAATCGATTGTCGTTTTCTGTAATAACAACAGATCCTTGCATGGAATAAAAAAAAAGACGCGAAAGTCTTTACATCAAAGTTTCTAAATTTATCTTTTATATAAACAAAACAATGTTGGATGGAGCTAAATATCAAAAGTTTTTTTTTCTATGAATTTTGGATTTTTTATTTTCTAACAAAATTCTATTTTTTTCTTAGTGAGTTTGTTTAGACAGTTTGTTTACTTTTTGTCTAGCATGGATTTTCGTAAATAAGGAAAGGATTAAGAAAAATAATTAAAGAAAGTTTTAATAGTTTGGCATTTTGAGAATTTTGTTTTGGAACAACTTGAAGTTTTCTCAAACTTATATGGACAACGACAAAGATTCAAAAGGGAAACCCCTTTGAACTTTGTAAAAAAAAATGTTAAAATTTTTTACATTATTATCAATTGTCAAAAACCGCACGAAAATTACACAAAATTATGCAAAAATAGGAAGAAATATGCAAAAAATATGTAAAAACTATGAACTATGTGTACACAATTTTACAAAATTATACAAAAGATTAAAAAATAATATACAAAATTAATACATAAAGAAAATGTACAAAAATAAGAAGACTTCTGACAAAAAGTTAAGAATAAAAGAAAATGACTACAAATTCAAAAATTATTCAAAAAGAACGGAATAATTATTCAAAAGTTATGCAGAATTATGCAAAATCAAAAAAATACAAAATTTTGCAAAATTGTACAAAATTAAGTAAAGCTTTCTGAGAATGTTTAATTTTATTTTGCAGAAATAGTGGAAAACTCCTTGTGCCATATGGGCCAGTCCTTTATCCATCAAAACAATGAAACTTTCGCAATGAGAACATGTGCAAAACGCCAGCTAGAAATTGCTAAGATTTTACAAATTTCTACACCTTTATCCCCTTTGCATCTAAATTCAGATTCCGCAAATTTCTTTATAAAGATTGATTTGAATGACTATAAAGGGATACCACGTGCCTCCGTCAAAGGACATGTGGCATTTAATTGCATTTGAATAGGTTTTAGGGTTCTTCTCAAAAAGGTTTTCATTTTTTTGAACAGAAACTCTCAAATGCCCCGTTTATCCCCCCTCTTATTCCGGAGTCCAGAGTAAAAGAGGCAATGACATTTTTAAAATATAATGCGATTAAATCCTAAGAATTGTACATATTTGGTGAGGCACAGAGGCAAAAAGGCCCACCCACCCACACGACAATGGAACCAAACAAGAAACTGACATCAAAGAGATTTTGCAGATTTCAAAATATATTAAAAATGAGAAAATCCATACCAGCAGCTTATGGTTATTGTTTAAAGAAATATACGTATTTGGAAGACAAACTAATCGCCTACGCATGTAGATTTCAAGATTGTGACATTTTTAAGTGAATTCTGAGTTCTGTACAGTTCAGAACAATACTGCCTTTACTGGTTTTAAGACTTATATTACTTGAGATGAAAAATTCATATAATAAATATACATGTAATAACTCAGTTCTTGGAAAACACATGTTTGGCCAATTTTGAAGCCAAATGACGTGTGGTGGTGTAATCATGAAGCTTAATATATTAAGATACATTTATACGTTTCTCCTAGTTAATATTATTAACGTCTTTGCCAGGCCTTGTAAGGTACTAGTATAATACCTTGATTGGCGGATTCGGCCTGATTTCTGTGTGATATTTCCCCAAGCTGTGGAAAATTTTAAAAATTGAAGCACTTGAAACGCATGGAAACACCTATTTCCAGAGTGTATGCCTTCATTTTTTACCCAAACTAAGTCTTAAAAAAAATTGTCAAAAAAGATTGTTCTTATCAAAAATGAGTTTCTTCATGAAGACACTGAAGACACTCCAAATCCGCCACTGAGGTATATTGCTCAACTTCCTTTTTTTCTACAAAGTATTGAATATTGCAGGGTAACCTTCATCGATTTCAAAGAGAAGTGACATTTAAGATTGAAATGTACGTTGAAATCTATTTATATTATGTATTACAATATCGGAGCGCTTTTGTTAATTTCGAGATATCAACGATGAAATTAAAATTCCATATATCCTATTACCC
>JAUKPT010001461.1:0-15279 GCA_032273505.1 Nanomia bijuga
ACACTTGAATAGATCCAAATTTCACGAAAAGATAAGTATACAAAGTGTAGTATTAAGTATCAATTTGTCTTATCTAAAAGGTATTTCAAAAAAATTCAATTGACAAATTTTGGATTTTGGCGCCCCCTCTGACTGGCGCCTCAACAAAATATAGCAGCTGGGGGGGGCATGGCCCCCACGGCCCCCCTGTCAGCACGCCACTGGTTAAAACGTAGGTAGGTGCAAGGAAACTATTAACGTTTCTTTTCATATAAGCGTTCAAATTTAATCTGAGGCTTTAAAGAAACCTCAAAGAAAAAGGAATTTCTAGTAAATTAGTCCAAATAGAATAGCGATCTACAATAGAATTATAATAACCATGAAAAAATATTCTAACCATATTCTAAATCATATTTTGTTTTTGAATTGGAATTTTTTTCCTTGATTTACACTCATATGATGTTCTAAATGTTTTAACCAACCTCAGTCTGAATGTTCTTATAAACGAGTTTCTCATCACATATATAAAAAGACACATACTAACGGCATCTATACTTACTGGTGTATGACGGTAAAGTAAACTTCTCCGCATCATAGCTGAAAGGAGCTTCAGAATTTTTATTGCCAAAAACACTTGTTCATCTTCCCCTAATTTATTTTGCACCACGCATCTATCCCTCGAGGGATATGTGTAGAAAACATCTGGAATAAATATTTTATCTTCGTCATCTGAAGCTTTCTTGAAGAACTAAACCAAGATGAAATACTATAAAAATGTCAAATCTGAACGTGATTCCAAAAAATGCATTTTGAGCCGTGATCGATATTCAAACCAATTTTATTGATAATGAGTTTGCAACAAGGTCAAAAGATAGAGATTTTTAATTAAAATGGATTGAGCATTGGTCCTGGCAGAAATTGCATTTCTTTGAAAATATATTTATATTCTACTTTTCAAAATTGTCAGTGAGCAATGGTTACTCTGGTAACGTGTTGTGTCATAACGTTTTTCTCATAAAAAAGATATCTTATTTCTACTACATTGGATGTAGAAATAAAATATTATTTTAAGCTTTTAAGCCAGAATTCCTAATGGAGAAACATTAATCCAATTTCACATGATCTCTTTTCGGGCTTATCGAATACAACCTTAAAGAAAAGCTAGAAAGATGAAACATGGCACAATTGTAGATTGTATTAAAAACTTTCGATTGTCGTTATAATATTTATATTGACATTTTAGGAAAATCCCGGTAAAAGTAGTTCTAGACGTCGTGAATAGTACTAACATTATTTAACATTTTGTTTAGTAACGTCTGATGACGTTATGATATCGTAAAATGACGTCCTAGCGTCGGAGTTTAAAGTAATTTGGATTATCCTAACATTTTATTGCTATTGACTTATCTATGCTTTTATATGGAATACAAGGATAACATTTTGCATTACTTTGCCAGAACGAATTGTTATATAGACACCAAATTTGGTTAGAATGTGTCTTATAGATAAATATCAAAAGTAATATAAGAAAACTTTAATAACACAAATGATTTGGTATATCAACAAATTATTTAAGGCGTATCTAAAAATTTAAATTAGGGTTACAGTATTAGTTGCTTTGTTTTCCCACTTCACGCATTCATCAAAATGTTGGTTAAGTCAAAGTTTGAACGTTTAAATATATTATATCATAAAGAACATGATTGGTCCATTTAGAGATGTCTTAATTTGTAATTTTCTTAATAAGTTGGTCCCGTATCAAACTCTTACCTTAGCTGCATGTTCGAGAACGGATACCAAACTTACATATTGACTACGGAGATTATACATTTTATTATAAAGATCGTTGTTGCGTTGCTGTGATTCATATATTGTGATGTTGTCTAACACCCTTGCAAACTTCGATAAAATTCCTTTATAATAATACATCGCATAGAAATCAGTGTAAATCTCCTAAAAAAATAATTAGAACATTATAGTTATCAGTGACAGTAGACGGATTTCACGTGACCTTATTTTGTTTACATGTAGTCTGCTGAAACCGCTTATAATATTGAACGAGTTCTCAAATTGAACGCGTGCGTAGCGAAATTAACGAAATCAAAATGGAGGTTCCCATTTTGCCGATGATACTTGTTTTTATCTGACAAGCTCTAATTAAAGGCTAGAATCTTTCATACCGATGGATAAAAGATTTAGGTATTAAACATGGCGAACTGTATAGCAGGACATGTCAATGTACTGCGATTTCTGGTTCAGCACCTTCCAATCATTTTTTTGGCCATAAAGATTGAATGACGCAATCAGGAGATATACCAAAAAGAAGTTATACGAAGTGAGGTTATGCATTAAAACCAGCCCCCACTTTTGACTAAGGTTTACACGACGTTATCGTGAACTAAATGAGCTAAGATTATGGCTCAAAGTTAGAATTTATCAATTATTTTTGAATAAAATTATAGTATAGTACGTAGAATTTTAACATATATACGAGTCATGATAGAAAGATTGCATAAAGCGCAATGAACCGATTAGTTATGAATGTCCCTTGAACTCTGTCACGTACTATAAATTGTATACAAGTTGTGATTTAAATAGTGGAGATTCGTCATAAAAAATTAACTGTGTTCTTTAGAAAATTGATTAAATCAAACAATCGTTTACGTTCATTGGCACCAAAAAAAGATAATTATGTCAGGGGCAACTTTTATTCTTAATAGTGTATAAAATGGTTGCTTAAATCTCTTTATTATTAAGAATTAAATTAAATTAATCACTCTACTGCACGTTGATATGGCATGTTATACAATACGCCATGAACTATAGCTTTCTCTCCTCGAAAAAATCCCTCCATAATTTTCAAATGGTGATATCTCTTTACTTGGAAGAACTTTTGATTCTTACAAGATTACAATAAAGAATTGCAACAGTTCAAGTTTCCAATTATCAAAAGTTTATGTTCCAAGAAAGACTTTAAATAATCTTTGTGATAAACTTAACCCGTAAAAAGTTTAACGAGAAGCGTGACATCTATTATTATCTTATCCACCTTATATGGCTTATGCAGGTTGACCCAGCAGACTTTACAGCGGTAATAATTTGATTAAGCAAGAGTAAACGCAACCCGAATTGCACTTAAAATTCCAGGAAAACATTGATCTATCTAAGAAGTACTTAACAAGGACATAAAGCGTGACACCTATCATTAACTTATTCCCTTCATATGCCTTAGACAGATTAACCCAGCAGACTTTACAGCGATAATGACTTGCTTAAACCGCAACACTGTCACTGAATCATTTGTAAACGCTACCCGAAACGCAATATAAAGAGGTGAGGACTGGAACCAAGTGACAGCGCGTGTCTTCTTCATGGAATTCTTACTGACAAATGTGATTAGGTCAAACTACTGAATCTAAACATTTAATAGGTCATATCAGAAAAAAATATTTTTCCCAAAAATCTTGTCTTCCTTTACTTTATGTTTACTTAAGGTGTATATGTTATTGGAAAACTTGTCTTAACTTACCGATTTAAAATGCTCTCTTGACTGGTAATCGAGGCAATCTAAGGAAATCGAGACGAGCTTATGTACTTCCAGGCCACACATGACAGGTTTTATCTTTAAATAAATAACACGCAATGAACAAAGTACAAGGCTCTCTATTTTAAACTCATTTTTCTATGGGTGCTTAAAAGATTGTTGTTGTTAGGTATGGAATATAGTCTAGAAGGGATAAACATACGTTGTTTGAATTCACGCGATTTGGAAAAGTTTATATTGAATGACATTCTATAGTCGTTATCTTATGCTTCTTTTCAGGTTGTACATCACACAACCTTGTGTCTTTTGTAATAAATAGATTGCTTATCATTCTTTCTTCGTTTTCCTCAAAAGTGGTCAGATTCTAAAAAAAGAGCCACCGTTTATAAGCTGCGTAGAAAAAACAACGTTTGCCAATACAAATATCAAGTGAAGATTGCCTCCACACGCCAGTGAAATGTTTTTAACGTAGTTTGATTAGGTTAGAAGTTACGATCTGTGTCTAAAAGTCAACAACGTTTGAACCTAATATTTCATTTAAAAAAATACGTGTACCATAGACCACTTAAGGGGTTTATGACGTGTACAGAGAACACTAAACTTTGAGACAATCAGTATGGGTTAATACTTGACAGATTAACACCCTGATATTTCACACTAATAACGTCTTGTAACAAATATTAAGTGTTAATATTGTTTAAATATACTCATCGTGACTGCCGTGTGAAATTCACTGGACAAAGAAAGAAAGGTACTAGAGAATAAGGATGCGTCCAAAAATAGAATTTGTGTCAGTCCACTTTGTCCACTAGGGGTTGGGTTGCCTTAAGCATTGCTTTGTCCGCTAAGAAAAAAGAAAAACAAACTTTTTAATCATAGGTGTTGCTTTTTGTAAAATAAAAAAAGTACTCTTATCACCCTAATTTTAAAGGCATGAAAAAATACCTTAAAACTCAATTATACGGCCACTGGTAGATGGTAGGGGGTAAAAGGTAAGTGGACAAAGTCCGCTACTCTTTTAAATTCGATAGTATGGTGAAGAAACAAATAAGCATGATGTCACGGTTTCAAAGTTAGCTGATGAGCCAAAATCCTACTAAGTTCTTACATTTAATCAAAAGACTGCTTTTACATGCATATTCTTATGCGTACAGCTTGTTCCTTTTTTTTAAGTTTCAATCAATAAAAGGACACCTTTAAAGCAAAATTGAGTTTGGACAATTTAATGCTGAATTAATCTAATAGCAATTACTATACAGTACCGTAAACAGAGCCATAATTGTGCCAATTATTTCCACAAAATTCTTTCCCCGTTCAGAGACTATAAACTCTTTCACAGTCATATAATTCATCAATATTGCAATATTGATGTTCACTCAAGCAAATCCTGCTGACATATAGAAAGGAGGGCAATGTCGGTGGCCTTTAAATAAACTGTTTGTTGTGAAAAGAGGTCGAAAACTAACGATTTTGATCACGCAAATGTCAGAATTAATTATATTGTAATTATGAGTGGAGAGCAGCACTTTATCTCACCTAGACTCGAAAAATATTTTCTTTAAAAGCTCAAACAAGGTGAAACTTCCTTAAATCTGGTCCGCCAAGACAATTGCTGTTTGATTCAATTGCCGATATTTTTTTGAATAACTACATTGACTGTGAGAGAAAGGTTGCTTGAAAGAAGATTTTAGAAGGATTAGCAAAAAAATCATTGCTTTTAACATTCTTATATCTTCTTTTTTAAAACGAAATATATTACATTAAAGTCAATAAACTATGGACAGCCCCCGATACCCCTTACTATGATCTCAAACTTTGCGCTTCTTCTGTTGTCTGTTACAGCAATTCTCAGAATAAGATTTGTAGCATTAAAAAAAATATTCTAACGACCAATGATGTAATGAATATCCAGCCGTTTTTTTATGATTGAAAGTTTACCCTTGAATATGTGGAATGGCACTTTGCTCCCGCAATATCGCTCGAAGGAAGAAGACTTATTTATGGTGCACGTGGGACAATAATTCTGATTCAGACAGAAAGACAGAAAGACAGAAAGACAGAAAGAAAGAAATATCGAAAAAATAGAAAAATCTTTCCTACCATCTGCAAACCAAATACCGATGTCTTGCTTGCTGAAGAGACATATAAGGCAGATGCTATAGAATCAGTATCATGTTACTAAAAGTAATCGATTGAGTAATCGATGATGTTAGGTATCTTAATTCGCCTTATGATTACATTGGAATAATTTAGATAATCTTCATAACGATTAAAGTCACATAATCTTCATTTTCTATAGCTTCAGTAGAATTGTCGGTCCGGTCCTTTCATGCATATTCATTAATGTGTTTTATTCGCACGTAATTTAGTTTTAAAAAAGATTATTGTTGAAGGTCAGTACTGTGATTTTAGGTTAATATTAATGAAATATAGTAGGGAGGTAATTTCACCCCTCACCCTCCTCTCTCTCTCTAAAGCCGCAGCTACACAACCAATAACCATTCAAACGGATTGAAAAACGCGCTTGATATAAGTGCTAAACCATTAATCAAATAGTTCTGTCAATGATCTTGTAATGATCTGTATCCAAAGCAATTTTGTTTGTTCGACACATCAGCGGATTTTCTGAGGAGACATGAAACCGTACGAGTTTGGCATGAGGATATGGTTCAGGTGAAAAACAAGTAAACACTTATATCCTGGGAGATGTTTTGTTTATTTATCTTTCGGACTTTAAACGCAGTAACTCTTGCTAACAAGGTAACTATTTGATCTATCTCTTTGTTTAGGCTTTATTTAGTTTGGCCATCTGCCAACTATCGCCTAAGTTTGGTCATTTTTCGAAAGTCTAGAAATGGCAAGGGAACGATAAATATCCCCAAAACCCTTCCTCTCCTGCAACAGACTACCAACAGCTAACAATGTAATAATTTGATTTATACTGTTTGTAGAAATGATTGAATCTTTGCCATCTCATCTTAAGCTATTTTCACTTAATTTGGTCATTCCTTGTTGATCTAACAATAGATTGTGCAAAAAATGTATACAACGATAAAAAATATCCCCATAAACCTTATATCCTATAACATGGAATTGAGTATAACCTTCAAATCAAAGATTAAATAAACATTGTCTTAAACAAATATGTTGAAGCAATTACAAGATTTGCATGTAAATTTAAAGATTATTCAGGAATATTACTGTACATCAAAGAAAAATGCATTCAAAAATACAAGGTTAAATCAAAAGAAGTTGACCCTTGAGTCACGTTGTAAAATGTACCAGTTTTTTTAGCCACACAACTGCACCAAATTACTGAAGAACGAATAATTATTTCAGTTAATTCTCATTGTCGCATTGGCACGGAACAGTGGAATGGAAAGGTTATGGTAACATTTCGATTCTTGGTGGTCAAACCAGTTTCACATACAAACATGTTTTTAGTTGGTGCTTGGTTTCGCATTTCGTATTTCTTTTTGAAGCATGGGAGCTATAGGAGGTTGCTTTACTAACACTGAGGGGGTATGTCATCAGTCGCGAACTGTCACGGTTACATGTGCAATGGTGATGTGGCATAAAACTTAAAAGTCTATAGAAAGAATGTAAACAATTTATCAGTATATATTGTAAAAAAAATGGTTGTTTAATATTTGAGCAGCCTTCGCCTCGTTTTGATGCGAACGAAAAATGTTATTTACGGAAAAGAGTTTTAATTTTGGGTTTAACATATCATAATTGAAATCTACTGAAGACTTCGATGAAAGTCACAACAAAAACATTTTCAGATTATATTTCGAAATTTCTTAGAAAGATCTAGGACACCCTGAAAAATCAAAATATAAGTAGACTAATACTGCTTTCCTACAGGGTGTCAAAATATTTGTATCAGCAGCGTTGTCACTTGTAAATCGAGGAGTAAATCACTCGAGAAAATCTCGTACGTCTCATCAAGAATGAAAAATAAATAAAAAAGGAAAATCAAAAAATTCAAAAAGAAGATCAAAAATCTCGTGACGATGTTTTGTGGTTCAAAGAATTTCCTAATGTTCAAAAACATATAGTGTAATGCCTTTCCATGAGACCAAATATTCCTTTTAGATATATATTGAAAAATACTCGAAAATTTGAATCTTTTATTGTAAGGTAAATATTTATAGAATGAATGGGCCGGTAAATTGGAGACGGGCCATGACTTTTTCAAGAGGATACTTCCAACAGGCTCGTGACTTTTTTTAATGATGAACCTAACTTTTTTTAGCAGAAAAAAGACGGGATAATGGCTTTTTGCAGTCCTTTTTGACGACAGGGTCATGACTTTTTTCAATCGAAATATATTCATTTTTCCGGTCCCTTCTTTCGGTAAAACTGTGCATCCACCAAACCTTGGGCGCGGTAAGACTGTTTTTGCTCTACGACAAACTTTTATCGTACTGTTCAAGAACATGCTGTGAAATGCCTTTCAAGAAGACTGGATTCAAACTCAATCAACTCTTCTTCTTCGTGAAGTTTGTATGGAACTTTCATCTCATTTGTTTGTAAGATAAATCTTAAATAGTAATGTCAACATTCAAGAAAAGGTGTTTTGCTGACTGGAATTTGTCTTGTTCGTCGTCTAGACGGCAGATATCTTCTCTGTGACTGTAATGATAACATTTGGTTTGGAGTGTGTTCAATCAGTTAGAATGAAAACAATGTTTTCGACATGTTGATACAAGATGCTGCTTATGAAAAAAGTTTTTAAAACAATTCACATACTTGTATACTACCTCAATACCATTGCCTCGATACTAAAATTACTCCAAATCTGTTGTTTATGACCTTAGATGGAAAAATTAGGGCTCAAGACTAGTTCCCAAATTTAGGCAAAACAAGTTCCAGCACTCCTGAATGCAACTTTAGCACTGATAACACAAACAAAAAGAGATCCCGTTATGTTTCAACCAAGATCTGATGACAATACAAAAATATTAGCAACAAAGCATCTAGACAAAAATGTTTTAGACATATCGATACAAGGTATTGTCTGATATCAGATGCCTGATACAAATATTAGGTTTGCTACTGAGGAGTTTAATTTGCCTTAAAATTAGTTTACTCCAAACTTCGAACGCAATAACAGATAGAAAGGCGTGTGTTGTGTTCCTCCCAAGGTGGAAACAATTTAAAAAATAGTAATGAGTAAACTACTTTAAATGAAGGCATACAACTTGGTACATGATTAACTTTAATGGTAAACATATCCGAATTTTATGAAAATATATTTCAAGGCCATGTATGAACGTAAGAATCGATTTATTTTTGTCTCCAAGCTAACTAGATTTAGTGAGAAAAGCTGTGCTGGCATGAATGACTAGTCAAAGTTTGATAAAGGGCTATGCAATAAGACATAAGAAGATAAAAACTGTTAAAAGCAAGAAGTTTCTAAAATTTACTTGGATATTCAAGATGATTGCCCAATAGATAGATCAAGTATGAGAAATCTATGTTTACTTCGAATGCTTTGTGAACGTCTAAAGGAAAACATAGAAACACCGTGTGAAGTGATAAGAACTTTGAAGAAGCTAAACCTTAAGTCGATATTTGTATTATTATTAATATTATTATTCTCATTTAATGTCAATCGTTCGGCAAATTCATACAAGAAAAAAAATATTAGCTCAAATATAGAATAAACTAATGTCATAATGACGGAAGTTTCGTACGAGATTTCTGTCGTACGAGACTTGTGCTAAAATAATTATGACCTAATAGTTTCAAATATTGGGCGTAAATTCTCACAGCAAATATGACAAAAAGACGAATGAGATACCTCATGATGGAACTTGGTGTCATACACTCTTTTTTATAAGAAACTGTTCTTTAAGGAACCGGGGCTACAAGGGCCTAAAAACTAAGAAACTTTTAGGGATAGATTCAATATCTTAAAGAATTTTTTTAAGAAACTAACCCTAGGAATTGATATGAAATAAGAATTAAGGGTGACGGAATGGAAAATATTATTTTTGTGTAGCATATATATTTTATCTTTCAAAATATTCTTTCGGGATAATATCTAGATTAAAAAAGTTAAAACAAGAAGCGTAGTATTAATCAAAAAAAAAATGCAAATTTTCGCTCGTCTCCGCGAGCATTCACGAGCAAGTTGCTAAACTGATTTAATTACAAGCGCGTATAATGGTATCAACGTCAAATATCAATTGAAGAGCTTCAGTCTATAACTATCTTTTTGCTCATTTAGCAAGGGGTTATATTGCTTAATGAACAATGCTTCTGCAATCTTTCTATCTATAGTTTTTGATAATCCTTTCTAAAGAATCTTGAAATCATCATCGGAAACCATTAGGTTCTTGATTTGACTATTCTTAAAGATAGAAATTTCCTTATCGGTCGTTGCATGTCCATGTATGCGTCGTCCAAATCTAACCCGATTTTCGCCAACATAACCATCACAAAGATTTGTTCCATCTCGCGGAATATAGCTATAGACTAGATTCGTCTGATGTACTTTTTTGACTTTGTCCTTCACTGAGAAGAATGAACCAAGCTTTGTGCCTTTATAGAAGAAACGAGGTTTAACCCTGGAAGGCAAAACACCCCGTTACCTTCTGAAATCTTTTACAACTTTTTCTCCGTCCGAACTTTTATCAGGAAGACACATGTATGGTGTTACCTCGGCCTTTATATGCGTTGAGCTCTTCAACTGGTGGATCATCTGGTTGTTCAGGTTGATCAGATTCACTACACTTCCGTCGAATTTCAAAAAGTGTTTTGTCGACAATATTGCTTGGATAGCAATGTTTTTGTAAAAACACGTTTCAAGTAAGCTATTTCTCTCTTCAGAGCTTTATTCGTGGAACACACAAGGAATGCTCTTCGAAAGAGTCCCTTTAGAGTGCCGATCTTCTATTGACTACTATTTACCACAACTTTGTGAGTTCTGTTGTTTAGTTCATAAAGAGTTAAAATACTTGATTGCTGTGAAGAACAATTTTTCAGCAACTCGTCATGATCTGTTTTGAGTTTGAAACATCCATCTTTCAGGTTTGTTTCTAATTCAGTACTCCACTCATCAAATCTTGTTGTTTGTCTTTTATTTATTCCTCACAAAGATTGATGTAACCTTTGCAGTCATCATTATTTCAAAGCGCTTTTCTCATAAAACCATCTCTTTTGACTAATTCTTCTTAGCCACTACTTTCACAACTTTCACTTGTATTAGAGTCATCAACTAAAAGTGGAATTTCATGCGATATTTGGGTTGATGAATCGTCATTTGACGTGCTTTTATTGAGTTTCCCCCGCTCATTGTGGCTCTTATTACATCGATTCTTTTACCAGACATCGTTGATTATTGATGGAAATTCTATTCTTTTTAGTAGTGTATGCTGTATATTAGGTGTGTGCTGTATATTTTCAATCTCACCAATGGTCAGTACATGAAATTTCACATGATTAAGTTTTAATTTCCACTTTTTCGGACCAATCTTTGAGTATATGTAAGTCAGATTGAAGTAAGATAGCATCCTGCTTTGATGTGATTAGGCGGAATATCTTTGTATCTTCTACAAATTTCAGGCCTTTTGATGTAATGTTGTTAAGTAGATCATTCATGTAGATAATGAATAATATTGGGTCTAAACAGTTCCTTGGAGAATACCACTTAGTATGTTTGTAAATGAAGAAAAAATACTATTTACCACAACTCCGCTTAAACTTTGTTTAGAAATGCTTTGATCCAGTTATATACCTTTCCACATATTCCATAGCCTTTTAAACTTCTAAGCAGTCTTTGATGGGGAACAGTATCAAATGCCTTAGAAAAATCTAGATGTATAGCATCCAGGACTATTTTTTTATCAAATAAATCCTTGCAATAATAATTTAAAAGTTATTTTGTAGTAGATGTTCCAGATATAAACCTGTATTGCTTGGGGAAACATAGTGGAAGGACTTGATTCGTCTTAAACAATAGAAAATGTGACGTAAAATAATAGAATTTCGTTATTGGCCTTAAGATGTACCCTTAACAATTCAGATTTAGCTCGTTTTGATTTTGGTAGTTCTTTTTCATAATTGGCTATAATTAGAATAGATTTGTTGCTATCGATATATTTTTTTTTCACTTGTATATAACTTGCTTCACACTCGCTTGGCGAAGTCATGATGATACTGATATGACAATATGACGATAATTTCACTTAGTATACTCAATTTACTGTATTTCGATCACCTTTACTGTTTCCTGGCCTTGTGCTTGGCGTATTTCTGTTAGAATACACCTTTTAATTTATACTTGACTGACAACATATCGTTTTGGACATTACATGTGTTGACCTGAACGGGCTTATTGTCTGAATGTTTATGTAATTAACTACGCTTAAAATAAATATTATTTATTTCAAAAAAATATCAAAACATTGATTAGCATAATAAATTGTTATGTAAACAAGCAAAATCTGTACTGGCATGATCATTGCCATTATCAACAACCTAATCTGATACAATACAAAATTCATCCTATTACTTGTGGTTAATGTCTAATCTAAGTCAAGACCTCATGAACCATTCAACATCAAGTTCGTTATCAAGGACACTATGTCCAATGAATGCAATCCAAGTCTTCGTAAAATCTATGACTATGTCAACAAAATATTTGCAGACCAATCTGTGCTTTTACGATCTATCGAGAACGTCTTTAATGATTCCATCAGAAAACATAAAGCTGCCATCCAAATTAAAACTGATGAAATAGACACGTTGATAGCCTCGATGGCTGGTCGTTTAAGCACCTTGAAATTTGAATCGAACCAGATAAAAGCGATACAAATGAAGCTTTTAAGCATGGAAGAAGAGATCAAATTCCTTCATACTAAACAACGCCAAGAACCGAAAATTAATTTAACTACCCAACTTCAAAATATTGCAAATTATAGTTAAAACAAGAAAACGAATATCGACTGCGACGTTCTATTCATTGGTGACTCAAACTTGAGTCTTGAAAGAAGATATTTTGGATAGGGGATCCAAGTGCCAAAAGGCTCTGTTTCATTCACAAAAATGTGATATCTTTCCTGAACAACTTGAATATTATCAATCCCCCGAAAAACGTCCTATTTCACGTTGGAACGAACGACCTTGACAGTAACAATGACGACAAAACCATCTCCCTTATTAAAAATTCAATTAATCAACTAAGAGAGTTATTTCCAAGCGTAATTATATTTGTATCATCAATACTTCTAAGAAAGGACTGCCCTAGGGACGAGATAAATATAGCTCTCGAGGAAGTCATTGACGTCATGACAAGGACCAGAATGATCTCATATCAAACCATAACGCAAAATATGTTGAGAGACACAAAGCATTTGAATAATGAAGGGTTTTCATTACTCCTTCTCTCTATCAGATTTACGGTCTATAATATCGTATTATAAAGAATATACACTGTTTCTTAAATTATTTAGAGTACGGTTGTAAAGTACAACGACAGTAATCTCATGGTAATCTCTGGTAATCTCATGGTAATCTCTGGTAATCTCTGGTAATCTCTGGTAATTTCATGGTAATCTCAGGGTAATCTCATAGTGATCCTGCGGTAATCTCATGGTAATCTCTGGTAATCTCTGGTAATCTATGGTAATCTCAGGGTAATCTCATTGTAATTCTCGCGGTAATCTCATGGTAATCCCTTAGTAATCCCTTAGTAATCCTTGGTTATCACTGGTAATCTCATGGTAACCATTGGTAATCCCTGGTAAATCCCGTTGATCTTTGATTGGTTATCTGGTATTCCGGGTAATCTTAAGTTATCTTTAGTGATATCTAACTTAAACCAAAAAGTTGAGTTCTGCGCTCCTACGAGAAAGAAAACAAAGCTTAGTTAGTAGATCTAATGGGTATGAAACATAGTTTTTTGTTGAAAAAAGTACCAAAAATGAGGAACCGTAGACAAAATCAGTCGTTTAACAATAATCACAAGCGGAGAAGAAGTTTTCAGTCCAATCATCAGAATCAAGATGGTAACTATATTCATAAACTTCATTTTTCATCCTGTGGATTGCCCGAGGACTGCTGCTAAATATTTGATTTCATTTTTTTTTCATGCTTTTTATACTGAGTTATATGTTCATTTTATTTTAACCTTTCTAAATTACACTTAGCATACAATACAGCAAGGATGAATGCAAGTTCTGTGTTATCAGAAAAATGTAATAAGTGTAGGAAACATTTTGCATCAAATTGAAAGTTACTTGCTGTAATGTATGTAAACATTCTTTTCATTTTAAATATATTGGATTAAGTGCTTCCCTAACTCGTTGTAATTTTCATGAAGCTATTTGTCATAAATGCACGTCTGAATCCTTACCCTTTTGCGGATTAGACTCTGAAAACACTCTCCTAGCTATCCATGGACCGCGTGGTTTATATATAGATATAAATACTCCATCGTTACAATACAATCCTTATAAGATCAGATGCCAGGACAGAACTTTAGTTCTGATGAATTTCTTAATGCCTCTATTTCCTCGAAATATTATAGTGCAAGCAACTTTAGTGAAAAAGATTCCAAATGATTTTACAATTCTTCATTTGAATATTGCTTCATTAAATAAACATATTGCTGAGTTAGGTGATTTACTTACTTTACTTGAATTTCCATTTGGTATATTAGGGATTACCGAGACAACCCTTTGGTTAATATTTCATAGATGGTTATGATTTTATCCATACTCCCTGAGGTGCTTGGTTCTTTATAAAATCAACCTATGATTATGAAATTAAAAAAGAATTCTCTAAATCCATACCAATTCTTACTGAATCCATTTTTATTGAAATAAAACGAAAAACACAAAAGAACTTACTCATAGTGCATTTATTGTCATCATTGCCAAGTTTCTATTTTTCTTGATAATTATTTTTTACCGGTTCTTGACAAGATTAGTCGCTACAGCAATAACACCTGTGCTATTATGTTAATGTTAATCTCATCAATTCTATGACCTGTTTTCGTTATATGAATTCCGACCTTTGATTCTTCAACCAGAAGAATTACTTCTACTACAGCTACATTAATTGACAATATTTTTTATCATGTCATTCAGCTCTATTGGGGGAAATATAACATCTTTTATATCAGACCATTTTCTTCAATTTTCTCAAATTGACATTTTTTAAACAGAAAAAGAGAAACCTGCAATCAGATTCTCTAGTCCTATCAAATATTCTATTAAAAGATAATGACTCTTCTAGACGAAATGGCACCTAACAAAAATCTAGAAACGAATTAAGACTGAACCAACAACCCTGGATTACGAAAGGTTTGTCAATTTCGATGAAGAGAAGGGACGAACTTTTAAAGCAAGCAGCAAGTTAAAAAAATCTGCTCTATAAGAATCTTTTTTATGAAGATTACAAAAGATATCGCAATATGATAACTATTCTTTTGAAACAAAGTAAAAAAAATCACTTCTCTGCATTCTTCTTATATAACTATAACAACACAAAGAAAACCTGGAATGGGATACAAAGGATAGTTAATGTATCAAAAAAGAACAGTAATAACGAATTACTAACTGTTTTCGAGGTCTTCCCAGGAAAAGGAAGTCCGAAAATGCAAAGTGCAGCCCAACACGCCAGAGAAGGGCTGTGCACAGCTTTTGAGGGCTTCCTTTTCTTGGAAAGACAGAGAAAACAGTTAGTAATCCGTTTATTACCCGGACCCCCTATTATCTTTTTATTTCTTAGAAATCACCATT
>JAUKPT010001462.1:0-15276 GCA_032273505.1 Nanomia bijuga
ATTTTCGAGGGTCTTTTCGGAAGCAAAATTTCATTTTAGGGATAATTCAGTGTTTTTGGGAAGTTCTGGCGTCTGGTGGCAACCCTGTACATTCATACTTTCATAAATAAAGTTGGAAATCATGGTATCTATGTACGTTTAGTGTATAGAATTTCATCGTTTATGAATTATGGGCTTGTGGTGAATGGAGATCAACTCTTGACTGCTTATTTTTCTTCTCAATATTTCTGTGCAGCGGTATTAACTAGACCGAGAGTAAATAACATACAATGAGAATAGATCAAAACTATATTGTACGTCAATCGGGTCTACCTATGCCATATGAGGGAAATTGGGTAGTCAACTAATACCTGACAAACACTAAATGGAACTTAAGTCATTGATTTGATTAACCTGATAACAGCTTTAGAAGACTGTTCCATTATAAGTGCTAAACCGTAAACCTTAAAGGTTCGTATGGCAAAAGAAAATCATTGTATTATCTTTCGGTTTTCATCAGATGGTGCATGCAGGCGTGCGGGGATGAACATCGTTAATTTGATTTTGTTTGGCCTTAACAGAATAAAATGATCATTATACAACATCAAGCATATTTTTGTTAATAAGGTTAAAAATCATGATAAATAGCAATACTTCTATGTGAAAAAAATCTTATCTGGTGCAGGTAGAAATGAATTCTAAAGTTTTTATACTTACTGGTTTAGTGTGACAATTAAACACAAAATCAATCATTATTTTGTAAAGAAACAAGGATGGTAATCAGAATCAATAGCAATACTAGCAATATTCCTCAAAATATCTTCCTCAAAAGGAATTATGATAATCTTTATATATTAAATCGTTCACCCAATATTTAATTTTGAAATAAGTGTACCTTCATGAGTACATTACAAATATTATAAATTGTATCTCGAATCTTAAATCTTAATTGAAAACTCCATATTAAGTCATTATCAAAATCATAACATAATAACCATTTATTAACTAGTAACAAACACTGATTTTCTGAGATGAAACCCAAGTATTTTATCGTTAGAGATAAAGCAAAAATAATTTGAGGGTTTATTGAGGGGGGAAAGAATCACTTTTTACCACTTTTAAATAATGTTCTTTCCATTTTATTAATTTATTCATGCGGCACCGTTTACCCAATTCTAAAACATAAAAAGTAATTGGAATCGATAAAACAAACATGTCTTTTGTAATAATACAGCCCAAACTTGCTTTAACTAGTTAATCACTAGTTAATTACAATCATTAAAATAAAAGCTTGTCAATTTCAACTTTTCATTTACAACAATCTACTTTAACAATGTTAGTCATGATTCAAGTGTAACTAAACTGTACGTTCTAGGCATCTAAAACTCCACTTTAATTGAATTGTTTTACAAACTAACGCAACAGTATGAATTCTCACTGGTGAGTTCACAGGTTATTCTAAGTTATTCACCATTTGTATTAAGGTTTCTCAGTGTGGGTTACCATGTGTCTTTTCAAATCACCATTTTGTTTACACACACTGTTTACCACATTCTTCACATTTGTATGGAGTTTCTCCAGTGTGGGTAACCATGTGTCTTTTCAAATCACCATTTTGTTTAAATTGTTTACCACATTCTTCACATTTGTATGGAGTTTCTCCAGTGTGGGTCCTCATGTGTAATTTCAGAGTAACATTTTGTTTAAACTGTTTACCACATTCTTCACATTTGTATTAAGTTTCTCCTGTGTGGGTCATCATGTGTCTTTTCAAATGTCTACTTAGTTTAAACTGTTTACCACATTCTTCACATTTGTATGGAGTTTCTCCAGTGTGGGTTTTCATGTGTATTTTCAAATTACCATTTTGCTTGAACTGTTTACCACATTCTTTACATTGGTATGGAGTTTCTCTTGTGTGTGTTCTTATATGTCTTTTCAAATCACCATTTTGTTTAAACTGTTTACCACATTCTTCACATTTGTATGGAGTTTCTCTTGTGTGGGTTACCATGTGTCTTTTCAAAGTACTATTTCGGTTAAACTGTTTACCGCATTCTTCACATTTGTATGGAGTTTCTCCAGTGTGGGCTACTGCATGTCTTTTCAAATGACCATTTCGTTTAAACTGTTTACCACATTCTTCACATTTGTATGGAGTTTCCTCTGTGTGGGTCCTCATGTGTAATTTCAGATTACTTTTTCGGTTGAACTGTTTATCGCATTCTTCACATTTGTGAGGGTTATTACCGGAATGAAATTCCGGGTGTCCTTTCAAACTATTTTCTAAAGGAAATGGTTGTTTAAAAACCTTTGAGTGAGTCTTTTTAACATCAAGAGTATCATGTGTTCTCAAACGAGATTTGAGTTCTATATTATGATGAGAAGCCTCACACAAAACTGAGCATTTCAATTCCTTTATTTGCGTAGCTGTTTTTTCCTGTTCATCATTCAGTACTAGCAGGACTGTATTAGTTTCTTTGGATTCATTTTGTTGATTTTCCAGTGATTTTACACTTGCACCCTTCCGTAACATGGCAGGTTGAATATCATCAGCATAAGAGTTTAAATCTCTCATTTTTTCATGTTCCTCCCAAGAAAGCGATGATGAAATGAGATACAAAAATTCGTTGATGGTCTTTTCACACATTTTTTGTCTGTATTCTAGAATAAAGAAGAAAAAAGAGAAATTTGAAATTTTCCTTTCCCTCAAAAAGCAATAAGGGTAAACTTTCTCATGAAGATTCTGCTCAGTCTACTTTAAAATGATTTGCAAAGAAATATTTCAAACACCACCCAACCTTAATAATCCTGACCATGGCTCGATTGTTCAAACGTTTAGCTTAACACTGTTTAACATGAAATATTTCTATCAAATCAAATACAATAGACTTAAAACAGCTTTAATCATGCTTTCAACAAATGGGCCCAGGTAAAAAAGTTCATTTATCCTGATTTTTAGGGCAATTTTCCTCCATTATCCTGACTTTTCTGACCTTTGACACCTTGATTGTACATATTTTTCATGATGTTTCGTCTTTTTTCAACGGAAAACAAATTCAGTATTCTGCCATTAAAAAGTCAAAATAGACAAACAAATATCAAAACACAATAAAAAATAGCACTAAAATCAAAATAAACAAATACAGATATCCAGAAATATACCAAAAAGAATTTTTAAGAGGTTGTATCACCTGTTGATCGAAAGGCTGACAGTACTGAATAATAATTATAGTCCCTTTTTATAAAAAAAAAAGATTAATTGAAGGGATCAAAAGTTTTGAAAAAAATAACTCCAGCAAGAATTGCTTTCCTTATGCCCTTTTTATAACATTTTACTGAAAAGATGTAAAATACACACTTCCTTGTACTTTAAGGTCAGAAACTTTCACGTCCAGAAACTTTGGCGGATCGGCCCAACTGCAAAATAATTGCATTTCAAGGGAAATTAACAGACTAACAAACCTATCAATCCTATCAAAACATATTTTTGCAGGGAAATTTAGTTCAGGAGGAAAGGAAAGGTGGAGAACAACCATTATAAGTTTTTAATGAAACGACTCTACCTGGGTTTAATTATAAATTATCAAATATCACCAATGTGCAATTTTAAGAGTTGAAATATCCTAACCCCCACACCAAAAAATCTACCCACTTATATACAAAACTTCACCATCAATCCGTGATTTTCCCCAAGCCCCAACTATGGTATTAGGGTGTCCTCCTCCCCCCTCCCCTTCACTAATGGTAAGGAATGTATGAATCAGGGTTAGAAAAAAGCAATCTTGCACAAATGATAATTTAGTTGAAATCATTCATTGGATTGAGTGTTTAAAAAAATCTAAAAATATGATAATTTTATAACATTTTGCTATTATTTATACCCATTTTATGCTTCTACATAATTTTCACAAACCTTAACAATAAATTTCTTGTGCACTTATTTTTGCAAATGGCTGTTTGAAAAAATATGTGTGTATTCATTTTCAATTAGATAAAAAGATATCTAATTTTTACCACTTTTGGTTATGGAAAGTTGCTGACCCTCAGAATCAAATTCCAGATCAGTCATAACAATCAAGAAAACTTCGGGATGTGTGATATTCCTGGTGAATTTTTTTAAAGTTTTTTTGTGTGTATTAATTCTGACAAATCAGTTCTCAAAATCTTTTCGTATGTATGCTTTTTTATGACTTTCATGCAGAGTGGACACCAGTATTTCGATGAATGTTGTGTGTGAGTGAGTCAAAATAAGTTTCACCTATTTTGACAGATGGGCACTGCTGAATGCCTTCATTGAAACATGTGAAAAGATGAATAAGTTTTCTAAAGTTTTGTTGACTAATTGTTACTAATTGTTCCATTTATTTAAACATTGCACCGTTGAGGGTCTTAAGCCCTCTTAAATTTAAGGTCCCCCGTTGAATAAAGGTCCCCCTAAAATAACAAAAAATTAGGTGACCTCTATTTTTAGCTTAAAATAAGTGGGCTGCTAACATGAATTTTCGGGTAATTTGCTTAAAAATTAATGAAAATTTTACCATTTTTTCAAACTTCTTTTACCAAACAAATAATAACTATAAGTCTGGACATTGGTTACTAAAGTAAGAAATACAAAATATTTTAAACATCAAGTGTCACCAGTCCCTTCTCCCCCCCTCCCACAAGCACACAAAACGTCAATTTCTCCTCAAAAGCTCTCACCAGGCATTTCAAAAACGTTTAGTATAAAGATATACAAGTATATAAAAGTATCATTGTTTCCTCAAGGGGTCTCAGGTACCCCCATAATAATTCATGCCCCCCATATAGCCAAGTCCCTCCATCATTAAAATTTTCCTTTACTCCCCCATGGAACCGAATCTTGAAAATTGTGATAAAAAACAACATACTATTTAAAGCAATCCAGATGTGTAATATAAGACAAAATCAGTTGAAAAAAAGTCAAGATATTCACCAAAACACAAGTAGTAACATTTAGAAATCATTATTGGCAAAATGATATGCAAAATTAGCAAAATCTGGTGCCAAAATTTCTTTTCAGCATTACAACCACCAATACAAGTTTCATATAATTTTATATAATTTTAATGATGGGTTACTAAGAAAAACTAATAAAAGACAGGCAGAAAGAAAGAATTGGATGAATTTATTGAACCAACCTCCTATGTCAGTGGATTTAAAAATGATGTAACAGAATTGGGAGCACGAAATATTTGGGTTATAGAAATTGCAACTCCCCCATAAGATATTGTGCCCTACAAGGTTTATATACAGGTCTGCTCCCCCCATTATAAATTTGTTACTATACCCAAGATAAGATTAAGGGAAGGGGGTGGAAATCATAAGTTTATAAGTATGCAAACCCAACAGGTGAAAGACGTGTGTTGTGCATATTTATTGATTGGATACAAATAAATTAATACTAATAATTTATGCATATAATTGTATTATGAAAGTAATTTACTCAATAAGATAAGACACTTGATATACCATAAGCTAGTTGTGCTTTATACCTCTTCACCCAGCGCTAACAATACAGTAGTACTTAATAAACACAAACAAATACAAAAAGCTGCACATCAATATCTTTTCTCGTTTTCGAGATATTTGGATTATAAAAAATAGTAAAATCAAAAAATCTGCAAAACAATTTTTTTCTCTAATGATTTATATGTAACTCAAGTAAAAAATGTCTGTTTTACTATCTTATTGGTACCCAGTATGTAAAAAAATCTTTCAACGGAAAGGTATAAACAGTAGGATTCTTTCAGCTGGTGTTTTCTTCACACATTCTTCTTTAAAATAAACTGCAAAAGAGAACTTTGTTTAGTCTATTGTACTCTTAATAAAAAGAAAATATTATTAATAAACACTATCTTTCGATTAACATTCAAATGAATGAGTTCGTTAAGGTGTTGAAAGTTGTTTTCCCATGGAAATACACCAAAAAATGTTTTCTTTTGCAAAAAAACTATCTAGCATAATTCTTGATCAAAAATAGATCATTTCAGTATCTTTTTTCATTTTAAACAACGAGAACAGTGTTTTTAAGGGGATTTCTACATCTTCTCCTATTATTTATAGAGGGAAATATACCTTGCCGCTTTTTTGATTTTTCTATTTTTTCTTATCCAAATATCTCAAAATGAGAAAAGATATTGATGTGCAGTTTTTTGTATTTGTTTGTGTTTATTGAGTACTTAAATTGGTGAAATTATTGAAAATGAGTGTTCTTCCTCTTTAATGACATTCTTGCAGGAAAATGTGAATTTCCACAGGATTGGTTTACTTCTTTGGTGGTCCCTTAGCACTAAACGGGAACTAATGATAACGCTGATAATAACAGGGGCATTTCTCCTATGTCTTGCGTAGGTAAATTATTTTTATCTATAATAAATAACTGCTTAATCAAATTTCCTACAGATAAGACAGTTCTTTCCAAAACCAAGTTAGTACCTCAGATCCACATTTCATTCTGCACAATATTATATAAAATATAAAGGAAAAAAGGATTGTTTTGTTGACTTCAGTAAGGCTTTTGACAGTTTAGATAGAAATATCTTACTTAAAAAAATCTATGAAAAATGGGCCACTAGACAAGTTTTCGATATCATTAAAACTCTGTACAACAATGATATGTCCTGCATAAAACTAGGAGATGCACATTCCAAATCGTTTAAACCAAGCAAAGGAGTTACAACTACATATTTAAACCAATTCTCCATTACTTAAGCGACTTCTGGGGGTGTCTAAAAATGCCAAAGAACAACCCAATTGATAAATTGCATAATCAGTTCTGTAGTATGTTACTAGGTGTACAGAAACACACACCTGTTCAAGGATGTCTTTTGGAATAAGGAGAAATTCCCATTTCGTCATAAGCTATCAATTAAAAACTGGGAGCATATACATAACGAAAGAGCAAATGCTATAGTTATTTTATCTTATAGAGATGCTGTATGGGTAACAAGAATAAAATAAATTCTAACAGACAGTAGATTTTCGAACAAAATCCCTAAGAATTTTGAAATGATTCAAAAATCCATTGCTAAGTGTTTTTAATAGTCGCAGAGAGCTTATAAAATTTTCCTTGCGTAAACATTGAACAGTCAAGCAAACTAACTCTTTTCCAAGCTCTTAAAGTTGAAATGACTTCACTGATTCTATGGAAAAAACCTTTAAGACATTCTGCTCCTACCAACAAACCCAAAATACAAAAAACAAGGACACTCAAGCATTAAAACAAATACACCATGACAGGCATGGCTGTCATCACATCACATATATTAAAATGCTGTATTTTAGGTAGAAAGGTCCGCCATTTTTGAAACAATATTTTACACAAAGAGTAAACTATATCTACATTAAGCACATAAATCTGTCAAGAATCTGCAAAGATCCAGGAAGTTTTGGAAAATCCCACTGGTAGCCTATAGTTATATGCAGCCCTCATTAAAATTAATGTCACTTCAATAACAAATACTTTACAATAAATGAAATATAACCTTGTTTCGACAGTTTTCTTCTTTTAGCATTTCGTCGAGCGCTTTGATTCGCCCATCATTCATATCAGATGGTGCAAGAATATCACAGCCTGGAAAAACAAACATTTTAGAATCTCCAGTATAAGAGGTCTAATGCAAAGGATATGACATTGAAGGAAGAAGTACTATGTAAATGAGGTGCTTAAAGGGGCACTCACAGGCAAACCTAACCCCCCTTTTTTATTCGCTTTTCAAAAGTGCTCAGTTGCATCAAAAAATATTAATATTTGGCAAAGTTATGGCCTTTTCAAGGTGCTAAATTTTAATGGTTCAAAAATCTCTCTTTCCTTGTTGTATAGAATTGTTATGTCATCTGGGGCACCTAAGTAAAGAAATGGCTTTAGAGAGAGACAGAATTGATTTAAAGAAAATTCTGACATAATAATCGTAGAGTTTAAAAATATAGGCTTCAAGAACAGGTAATTAACACAATTTGCGGTATGACGTCATCAATTATGAGTTAAGGGAAAAAAGCCTCTGCATGGACCGAAAATTATGATATTGAACAGTTCTTGGTCTGCAAAGATAGTCAACTATATGATTATTATTATGAAATTAGTGTAGCAGTTGGTAATTAATATGAGAGGGTGATTAGACAGTCTTTCTTTGGCTTTCATTCACTAATTAAAAACATTTAGAGGCCTCACTTATAAATTATGAGAACAATTGGGAGAAATCTTGGTTTGTAGTCATATGTTTCATTAGATGGTCGTTATTGCTAGGGAGTATTAAAAAAAAAATATTTGTAATTAGCATAGCCAATTAAGGGGCAATTAAGGGTAATTAATGATTATATCAAAAGATATTGAGTAAAATTGTTTGTCATGTCATATCATGTCGTGTATGCATGAATACAAATGTAAAAATTACAAATAACTCTTGAACATTTTTATTCATGCATACATGGCATCAAATACAAACAATTATATTCAACATCTTATGATATAATCGTTAATAATCACCATTTCACTCCTTAATTTGCCATCCTAATTGCTTACTCTTGATTTTTAAATGCTACCTAGCAATAACGACAATCTAATGATACAACAGACAACTAACCAGGATTTCTCCTAATTGTTTTCATAACTTAATACACAAGGCCTCTAAATGTTGCAAATTAGTCAATGTAAGGCAAAGAAAGGCTGTCTAATTACCCTCATATATTAATTACCAACTGCTACACTAACTTCATCATTGCAGAGCAAGAACTGTTCGATATCATAATTTTCAGTCCATACAGAGGCCAATTTGTGACCTCCCCTAATTTTTCTTTACTCATACCTGATGACGTCATACCAGAAGTTGTGTTGATTACCAGGTCTTGAAACCTATTTCTTTTAACTCTATGATTAGTTTTACGTCAGAATAGGTCTATGTGTATTTTCTAAAGTCATTTCTACACCTAGGTCTACATTCAAAAATACCTGATTTGTAAATAAGTGCCCCAGATGACGTCAATTAGCAAATTTAGCACTTTTTTGATGCATTTTTTTTTGTTTGAGCACTGAGCACTTCCGAATAAGCGAATAAAAAATTGAGTGCCCCTTTAAGGTCTCGTACCCAATAATGCCCTGATTTGTCCATACCTGGCTCCTTCTACCACAACATATGGGGAAATGTCATTTAGATAATCTTCGAACACAATTTCCTCACCATATTTTGCCTAGAGGAGAACAAGATCAAGAGGTAGTTGATTCTGTTCATAGTTTCTACCCCCCCTCGAAACATTTCCAAAATGGGGGGGGGGAGTCTGACTTTGAGAAAGGGGACGCCACTTAGGTAGAGTTATTTTAGGAAGTGCAGATGATCTTTTTTGTCGTCTAGAAAGGAGGGGGGGTTCAAAAATTTCAGAAAATTTGAAATGTTGGCAGGGGTTCTCCAAGAAAGTTTTGTGATCAGTTTGGAAAACTGTTTGTTTGCAAGTTTTCAGAACAGATGAAACCAAATGTATTTCTACCACAAATCCAACAAAGGAAGCATAAAAAGATTTTGCAAATGTTGGTTCAAATAGAAGGGAAATGGTCTGGAAATGATGGGCAACAAAAAAATGAAGGTTACTTTGGACCCTGCTGTAAGTAGGTTAGTAATTACCCATCCAAAACCACATTTTTCTATACAATGACTAAAATAAGTTTGTTTATTTTGTAGGACAAACTTTTAATGGGCATTAAAACTTGTAAAGTTTATAATAGAAAACAGGTGAAGGGCTTTATAATTGCCAGATGTTTGGTCACTTTGCTGCCAACTGTCCACCTCCTAGAAAATCAAGATGTGCTAAATGCAGTGATAATCGCTTAACCAAAGATTGCATCTCTGATAAAAGAGCTAGTATAAAATGGAAAAGAAATGGTTTTGAACATGCCTCAACACATACAGTATGAAAATCAACAACAAGAATCAGATAAATGTTAATTCAAACATAAATCGCCAAACAAAGGACGTCCACTGGTAGAAGGAGTTCAATGTTCACTATGGATTGTATGCTCTCTGAATAACAAATTAGATAGTTTGATGGAACATTTACTTGTTGTAACCCGGATAATATATTTTTAACTGAAACATGGTTAACTTGTGAAAAAAACTATGGTTATAATTTATATAATAAAATACGTTGAAGGTAGATAGAAAAATCGTGATGGGGGGAGTTGGGCTTCTAATTAAGTTTAACTTAAATGGTAAATCAGTTATGTCTAATTAATATCACTCATTTGAATGATGCATTATTAAAGTACCTGTAAAAACAATAAATATCTTCTCCTTATAGTTGTCTATAGACTTTTATTCATTCCAAAGAAAAATTCTACCCAAGATTCACTCTGTTGAATACAGAGTATAATCTAGCAGTAAAAGTAGAACATGATAATTCCACAGTCAAAGATATTCTAGATAAACATCCACCATTAAAGCATAAAGAAATGAAAATAGTGCCTACTGCTCCCTGGTTTGATACTGAATATCAGAATATGAGAAATATACTGAAGCTGCTAATTTAAAGAAAAAATAATATATATAAAGAAAAATAGTAAAAGTTTCACCTAAATCACTGTATACTTTTTTAAAAAGGCTAGTAAGAATGAAAGAAACTGCAAAGCACAACAAGTCAGTCTATAATAATTAAAAGAATAGAAAAACATGAATAAGAACTGATAATGAAAAAAAATACTGTACTTCCATCGAGAAAATCTTATGTAGATCTAGGTGATGTTTTCTCACCGTTTTTCAATGAGAAGATAGAAAAAATTCGTTCTAAATTCGATTCAAAATCTCAGCAGTTCGATCTTAATCATAACCATGCTCCAAAATTATCCCCTTTCAAACCAACATCTCTAGATGAATTAAAAGAAATAATCAATCAATTCGGATTGAAATGCTCCCCTGAAGACCTCTTACCTGCATCAGTTTTAGCTTCATACTGTGATACACTGCTACCAACTTGGGTTGAAATAGTCAACATGTCACTAGTTTCTGGAAGTATGGATCGTATGGAAAGTGCAGTTGTAATTCCACTGATCAAAGAACTTAATAGCTCCACAGAGGTTAATGATAAAAAGAATTACCATCCAGTTTCAAATCTATTACTTTTAAGCAAACTTATTGAGAGAGTAGTTGATATTAGACTTTAATAACACTTAGAGAAGAATAAACTGCTACACAATAAACAATATGGTTACAAAAAAATTCATTCTGGGAAAATGCTTCACATCAAAGTTACTGATAATCTTCACAGAGCCTAATTAGTAATTAGGAGAACACAATTGGTTAAAACTAGACTCATTTTGTCTAAACTTATAGACTTGATTGATAATAAGAATTCTGACAAGCTAGTTAATCAAGCCAAATCTGTGCTCTTAACAAGTCACAATTTAGTGTTGCACTATATATGCATAACTAAGAATGCATGTCCATAGTAAAGAGCATGGTGGTGTGGTTAAACACGAAAATAATAATAATAATAATGTAAGAACCAAGATATTTTGCTATCAGGAAAATTGCTATGGATAAAAACTTGAGGATTAGGGTATTTGTACAGTTTTAGCTGGTGAAACAGGCCCAGACAGAAACAGAATATTCGCCTCATGAGCCAACTAAAGCAAGGAGGGAATTATTTCCTAAACTAAATGTACAAATATGGTGTAATTAATCAGGCTTTGAACTATTTGGATTTAACAATAGTGAAGTTCTCGCCATTATTAGCCGAGGATATAAGACCAATAAATATTGACGAAAAAATTAAATTGGTCGAAGCTTCCCTCAACAACAGGCAGGCTGGAGCCATCTCAAGCCAGCCAAAAAAGATGCCAAATTTTGAAAAGTATCAATTTGCATGTACAAGGACCATTTTCTCAATAAAAATTCATTGAATTTTCACCAAACTTTGGATTTAATATTTCCGCAAGTATCGCTTATACCAGTGTGAATTTCAAAACAATAGGATTAAATCAGAAAAATTTGCTTTGCTTAATCTTCAATTTTCACAAAAATGAAAAAAGAATTTTGAAAAAATATTGCAAAAAAAATTGAAATTAAGATTTCATGTGATTTCAGCTGATATATAGCTGTATATAATAGTATTTTTGTGGTAAAGATTTTTAACTTTAAAGGCATAATTGAAATTTTAGAAAAAAACAAATTTTGAGTCAGTCACTTTCTTTCAACTATTGTTCTGCAACTTCATGCCAAGTATTAGAAAAATTCTTCATACAACCATCAAAGCAACTCTAACAGCTTGCTGGTTCCTATATTTACTATTTCCCTATTTTATTCAGCGGTATGTATGATATAAATCATACAAAAATCATTGTTATGATTTATGATTGGGCTTGTTTTTTAGTGAATGATAATTGTCAATATACATGATTGCAAGGTAAAACTGATAAATAATGTGAAAAAGGACTGTTTTAGGTAAAATAAAATTATAAATCACACAAATTATTTGTTTACTCTGCTAAAATTGACCAAACATGCAAGAAAAATGCTGAAATTTACTAAAAATTAAGCTTATCTTTGCCCTGTTTTTCTGTTTTTGACAAAAAAGCTTATTCATGCCCCCCAACTGCTGTTGTCTTGAAGACTTAAAATATGTTGTTATTTGACCCCCCCAAATATATCCCCTTTTACTTGGAAAAATGTCGTAAAATTTACGTAGGATCTTTCTCCAAGTGTATAAATACGCACTTTGTGAATAAAAAAGCAAATAAAATAATTGAACTTTCTAAAAAAACTTTTGCATTCCCTTTGCCTAGCATTTGCTAGTAAAATATTGATCGTATTTTTCCACTAAGTAGATATATCCTTTAGTTTAAATGTTATTCTTACCATAAAATCGCTAACACTGTTTTGCATCTTCTTGAATTGTGCAGTGTTTTCTTTGTTTTTCTTCTGGTGTTGTTTGAGTTTGATTTTTGCCAGGAGTTCAACATAATTTGACAAGTGCAACAAAGTTCAACAAAATTAAAAGTTTGACAAAGTTCAACATATACAACATAATTTGACAAGTTCAACACAATTATGTCAAATTATGCCAAAGTTAGTCGAAAAACTGGATTCAACAAAGTTCAACAATGTTCGACCAAGTTTTACAATTTTCGATATCATTCGACAAGCTTGACAAAGTTCGACACATTTTGACATGGAATTGTTTCTGTTTTTTTTCTGTTTTTTTATTATTATTTTTTTTGTTTTTTTTTGGGGGGGGGGTGCTTTTTTGGGGCTTGTGTCACCCATTAGTGTTACAATCTTTAACTGCCAAATAAGTATAGTTTTAATCATGACAGAATATAAAAGATTGTGCTCGCTACTAAAACTACCAAAGATTACTTAAATATTAAAATAGAAACCTGCATGAACATAGGCCCTTGCTGTATGAACAATCATCTTCACACTTTCTTTGTTATCAAGTTTTACACCATCAGTATCAAGCACACCTACATATACAGAAAATACAAAACAAATCATCAATTAAAAGAAACTTCTGATAATCGCTAGAAAAAACAAGACTTTATTTGTGATTTGAAAACAATGAAGTTATCTTAACATCTTATTATCGCATGGATAAGGTAAGCAATTTTATTGGCTTCAGGACAAGTTTTTATTCTTATATTGCACTCAAAAAGTTGATATTGCAGACATTTTTACGGCAACATACAATATTGAAAAAAGTTTTGACGTCATTATGGTAGGCGGGTGAAGTTTTTTTGCTTTTGTTTTAGCAAATATTCTCCTTTAATGATTAATACAAAATAATAGCTATTAGTTTTTTAATCTTTGTTCTCTTTCTTTCCTTCTAAACATTAGAAAAACATTTCCTTATTTAATTACATCATTAAAAAAATCCAAAAATCCAAAAAGGTAGTACTTAATCAAAACAAATGTTTTCTAAATCAAAATATATATAGATATTCAATACTTAGATAATTGAACTTGCTTCACTTTTTTCTTTATTATCTAAACTCGTACTGTTGTGATAATTGTCGTCATTATTCATTTTCATGTTCATTTCATTTCAGCTGTCAAAACAATTCAACCAATATAAATATATAAATATGATATAAGAAGTTAATATAACAAACTCCTCAAAAAGAGCGAAGTTTGTTTTTTCTACTTAATCTTGGGTATATCTTCATAATAATTTCACATAAAAATGTATTTTAACAATGCTTTTTCAAAATACTTCGTTCAGCTGTGATTGCCCAACTTCAATTTGTTTGGTTTATGTTTGTAGGAATTGATTCCTAGAAATTAGATATCGAAAACAATTTGTGTGAGATGAGAAAATTCCCTCATTGAGTCAATTAAAAAATAAGCAAAAACGGAGATGGACCCACCGAAAAAGTAATAATAAAGAGTCAAAAGTACAAATGAATTAAGTAAAATATTTAGATTAAAAAGAATGACTATCCCATCAACTCAGAGTTAAAACTATTTCTCTTTTTGTCTTGAAATATCATCATTGTTCGATAAGATGTTATAACTTAGGGGGGGGAGTATGGGTAAGGGTATTCAATTATGTATGTATGTGTGTATGTTTGCATGTATGCATGTATTTATGTATTTATGTATCAATTTGAGATACAAAGAATAATAAATAAACAAAACATTCACAGTAGTGTATCGTTTTAATGATTTTAGCAAATTGTTTAAAAGGTTTGTCCAAAAAAATGTTTTCTCAATTTAAAGGACAAAAGAAAAATAATCGTTTTTAACAATTTTAGCAAATCTAACTTTGTAAATGAAAAAAAAACTATTACACAGACATTACACAAACAGAGAAATAGGTTGTGCAAGAGCTTG
This sequence comes from Nanomia bijuga, assembly GCA_032273505.1. NCBI lineage: Eukaryota > Metazoa > Cnidaria > Hydrozoa > Siphonophorae > Agalmatidae > Nanomia > Nanomia bijuga. Next base: position 14,817 of record JAUKPT010001462.1, read on the forward strand.
AGATTATTATGTTTAAAATTGTCAGTTCTAGCAGGAAAAATACTACATCGAAACTAGATATGGCGCGCTATTTCGTGTGATATACATGATACGGTACCATATGACTTTTTTTTAAAATTCAACCAATCAACGATTAGAATTTTAAAATGGCCAGATTCTAGCGGGAAAATATTAGCTTAAAGCAAAAGAATGATAATTAACTGTGGCGCGCTATTTCGTGTCAATTTATATAATCAGTCAACATAAACTATAAATTTAAAATGAAAAGTTAAAAAGTTCTAGAGGGAAAATACTAGATAAAAACTCATCAGAAAATTTGGTTATAATTATATAAATAATGATATAAGCCTGCCTTATAAGGTATACAGTGTGTCCGTAAAAAGGCGGAACGATTTGAATAACTCAAAAACACTTTATTAAGTTATTTTCTATGATAAGCCATTAAACTCCAAACTGCATT
>JAUKPT010001463.1:0-15275 GCA_032273505.1 Nanomia bijuga
TTTATACTGAATTTTTAAGAATTTTGGTGACGTCACGTCGAAAAAGTGCTGACGTAAGCAAAATAATGGTCCCAAATTTTTTTTTTTTGAATTTCTGTGTACAATATAGATTGGAATACAAGTCTGTTGAGTCTGGCATTAATTGCATGGGTATGCAATTATGCAATAGTATGGGTGCAAGTATGTTCTGAAAATATCACCAAAATATCACCTCCTATCCCAAAGTAGAGTGTCATAATCTTTCGAAAACATTCTAATGATAGTTCTTGTCCTTGCCAAAAAGCTAAACTATTTTTTCAATCTTTAATTTTTGTTAAAATTCTACTTATTTAGGTTCTAAAGATCGAAATGTCAACAAGAGATGGATATTACGCTCCGTTAACTACAGAAGGAACATTAATTGTTAACGACGTGTACGTATCGTGTTACGCGTTGTTCCCGAGTCATTCGATTTCCCATCGCGTCTTTTCAATATGGCGGATGCTTTATGAGAACTTTAAGACGCAAGTATCGCAACGAACTGATTCTTATGGGATACATTGGTATCCCAAACTTTTTATGAACTTAGGAATGTTCCTGAATGTTATATGATACTTGAATAGTACTTGTATATTCGTAAAAAATAGGTCGGTAAGGAATTGTTCTCAAATTTTGAATAATTCTGATACTTGATAGATTGTAAATGACATCACCAATAATCGGATTAGTTCAATTCAAAATCTCAAAAACTATAGTACGTGATAAAGTTCAAGGGACATTCATAATTAATCGGTTCATTGCGCTTTATGCAATATTTCTATCATGACGCGTACATATGTTAAAATTCCATGTTTTTCAGGGGGGAAGGAATATAGTTGAATGATTTTAAAAATCTCAAAGTCATTGTTTACGCTTGCTAAGTTCTATTGCTAGCTAGAGTACACAAAAGAAAAAGCATGATAATTGAAGGAACTACAAAAGGTGTGATCTGTTAAAGTCCCTTTTATAAAGCTTTCGTAAGCATTCCAAATGTTATTAGCAAACATCGTTAAGCCTTTGTTTCAACTACATATTAATGTATGCAAAATCGTTTTTGTGTTTAGCAAAAGTAATTGATGATCGGCAAGAATATCTTTATATAAGCATCACTATAGCATTATATTAAACTATCAAATTGGAATTTCGTACGGACACCCTGGATGTTGCATTAGTATAATTACTTGCCTAATTTATGGTAGCATTATCACTGTACCATGAAATTATGAATGTTCCTTGAACTTTGTCACGTACTTAAAAGATGATATCTACAAACCAATCAATCAAACAGCTGAACTAGGCATGATTTAGATAAAGTCCCAAAAATATGAGGATAATCTTGTGACGGTGCTTCCGGTCGACGATTGGTATATGGCGGTACTTTGTTATCGTTATATTCATTTTAAACCGTGTGTAAATTCACTCATCAGAAAATGACGAATAATTTTGCCAACAATCCCGTTTCATAACAACTTTTCATTTTTTAGTTTCGAGGTTATAGACATGGATAAGAATATATCAGTTTGAATAATATGAGGTTACATGCGCGGTGCATAGTATGTAGCGTGAAGACCCTCCCATAAATGCAGCATTGCAGATGATGCATACTTTGAAACCTCGAAACATAGAATGAAGAATTTAAGAAAACATAAATAATGGAATAACAAATTGTAACATAAAGTAATCAAATAAATAGAGCCTTTTATTTATCTAGATAATTTAAACAATTGAAATAGTATTTTACAATTCATGTGTCTTTTATATTCATCTAATACCATTACATGATAATATGATGATAATGTCTCATTGTCTCAATACCCAAGGGTATTGGATACTTGTAACAGAACAGAACAGATAACGTTTATGTCGTAGCGTTGTCTTCGGATAAAAGTGCAATGCAGTGGTGCAATGTCGTTTTTTTGTTTTCAATATTTTGAAAATTCTTTTTTTTAACGTCTTTTGACGGATTTTTCGTACAACTTCCTTGTAACCCTGTTAATTAACTGGTAAAGATTTGGTAAGGGAATTTGCTGCTATTTTCTTATAACTTGAAAAAGTGAATGCAGAATTACTTTAAATTTCTTCTAAACATCTACGTTTTTTCGAGTTTAGTTTCAAAGATGTCAGTATGATTATGGCTATTTCTTCAGTGTCATTTCTAAAGAATTTTTATTGGAAGAAAAGATTGGGATTGATCATGATCTCGATTTCCCTCCAAACAGATTTTCCCACAATGAGACAAAGGTCGATTTCTTTCGAACGCATTTCAATATCTCGCACGTGCAGCGAGGATTCAAAATCACTTTTGTTGTGGCAACGATTTTCTTTTCACCAGCGGCGCACGTGATTTTCTTCTGTGGGCATAATGGTGTACACTTCATGCTTGATGGTCCATTACATTGACAGAAGCCTCGGCAGGAGTTTGGAACAAACGTTCTTTTTATCTTGTACTTTTTATCCATGACCGTACAGAAACCTAAAAAATGGTGAGTTTGAAATATGAAATATGAATTGCGGAAAATGATTTTTGTACAACATTTTTTCTTAAAATACAATCAAATTTATTTCACCACAAGACTTATTTTTGTTATTATTTTCTCAGCTGCACAACGTCAAATTTTCACTTTTTATAGAAATGACTAATTACCTGGATTCCTTTGTGAAAGTATTAATTGGTTTTCTAAAGTAGAAATTGTAAAAAAAAACTATTAAAATATAATAAGAAACGTCTATCACCCCTGGCAGTACAAGTTTAGTCTACTGGTATATCCGTGGGCTGATGGGTTGAAGACATGAAAGGTAAGTGAATGGCTTGAACTAAGTTCATAGGTTTCGACACTATAAGAAATCGGTAAAATCTTTGGTTCACCAGAGTACATTTTTTCTGAAAAAGTAGAAATGAGACAAATTAGTCGTAGGAATAGACTAAACCAAATCAGAAGCAAAAACAATAGGATTTTGGTAAAAAGGAAATCTCGCTTGTTAACTATAAAAGCATGGTGCCAAAAAATGAGCAAATTTATGCGTGCAATTTGAAATTATTTTAACGGATATAGCTGTCACACTAGCGGCATGTCAACAAAATTAATCACCAAATTCGCACGTTATTTCAAAACCCCGCAGGTGACATAATTTTGAAAAAGAGGGAAATGTTGTCTTTAACACCTACCTAATTTCAATCGTTCTGGCTGTGGAACGCAATGAATCACCTCGCAAGAGCATTTAATATTCAACAAAACCTTTCGAGTGACAACTGCTCGTACTTGATTGGCTGAGCACACGAGTTGTTGCTGTGGACACAAAGGAGAACATTGCATTGAAGTGGTACTTTTACATTGACAATAACCGCGACATGTATCTGGAACAAAGGTTTTACCAGATCGGTACGTTTTTCCATTTACTTTGCAAACACCTAGAATAGTAAAGTATAATTGCCATACAGTACAAAAAAGTCTTTCACCAAAAAGTGGTTTAGATTTTTATTGACCTATTCGAGAAAAAAAGCATTGAAAAAATGTTAAAATCATGGTTAAGTATACTTTAAGTAACATTCACATCTAAGAGGTACCTGGTATAAATAGGTGTCCATAAGGACAAAATCCTTAGGAAGCATTCCCCTAAAATTATTCTTTCAACGCAACCACTGATTATGGAGTTTATTTCCGATAGAGAATTTGAGCTGTATACTTCAAAGGTTAAAAACACTTTACCTTCTTTTTCATTCTCATTCCGTTTCGGTACACAAACTTTCATTCTGCATAAACATTTCGGATTGATTATTACAGCTGCTTGAACGTGTTCCACACGCTCATTTGCATTGCATGATGGGTTGTGTTTTTGTGACGGACACAGAGGTGTGCATTTCGTGGTCGTCTTACCAGTGCATTTGCAATATCCTTGACAAGAGTCTGGAACGAAAGTCTTTTGGAAGGCGTATTGTTTCCCTTGCATCGTACATGTTTCTAGGAAAAAAGATTTGAATTATACTTATTTTCGAAGAGTCATCCATTAAGTACGCAAGATGTTAAGGTCCCCCTGCTCATCCGCAAATCTACGCATTTTACTACCGTTTTAATGCGCTAAACATACGTACTAAATGTTTAACCCCTTATCGGAAATTTATTTCTACCGTAACTCGCTATAACTAATTAACTGATATTAGTAATGCAATTAATTTTTTTTTAAATTTTTTATTATTTTTTTATTTTAAAGATTGAAATGACCAGATAAAGCAAAATGTTTCTACGTGAGCAATTTCAAATCCTTTTCACAATAAACGTAATGGATTTTGAAGAAAATTTACCTCCGGTTTTCATTTGCGTCAATACTTGTAAACCTAAATGAAAAAATATTCGATTATAGAGGTGAAGTAAAATAAAGCCTTCTTTATCACGCGCTTATTTAATAGTTTCTTTCTTAATCATTTCCATCTTTAATCAGTCCTAGAATAATCAACCCGTCAGGCCAACAATACACAATATTTTGAGTTCAGATCTAATTCAACAAATTTGAAGTTGTACTAGACTCTAATCATTGAAATTTTAGGATTAAGAATCCTTCTCATTCATAGCTTCATTGCTTAATAGTAAAGTTTCCCTCAGGAGACAAGAATAAAGGATTAAATTGCGCAAAAATGGTTACTCACTTGAATTTTCTTTGCTTTTCTTCTTCTCTTTTGTCGTTTTCACACATCTTCTGAACGTGCAGGAGCATTTTGGATTCAGTATTACCTTCTCGCTCATTATCTCTTCATCTTCGTCCGGCGTACAACTATCTGGACTTCCAGGACACAACTCACTGCAATCCATTGTCGTTGGACCCGTACACTTACAGTAACCTTCACAACTGTCCGGAACGAATGTTCGCGAGTAAATAAATGTTCTCCCATTGATCTTACAACCAACCGGTTCGTTGGGAGAAAATGCTGCACTACCTACAAATGGATATTGTATTTTATTATTTTATGAAATCTACAGTGTCATTGGAAACCTTGCTGATCATCCATTTTTATACGACTGTTTAAGTTGGCAAGATCATAAAAGCGACAATTGTGGTCAAAGGGCATATACAAATTAAAAGAATCCCTAAAAAAATCCGTAAAAAAATACGATAAAGATAAATCTGAAAATTCATCTTTAGAATGCGAATGAAAATCAAGAGTCTTAATATCGCTATCAGAACCGTCAGCATTGTCTAAAGTTCATTTTGGACAAAGGAAAACACCTGATCAACAGATAGTATTTACTACTTACTGAGAGCTACCATTTTCACCTTGGCACATAGTTGTACTTGACAACTACACTTCGGGTTCAGAATGACACGCTTCTCCTCACTCACAAGCTTCTCATTGGGAGCGCAACTTGGTTTGAAAAGTGGGCATAATGGTAAACATTGTATTGACATGGGACCATTACATTTACAATACCCTCTACACGTGTCAGGCACGAATGTTTTATCATAGTTGTACGACTTTCCTTCGACAATGCAAGTAGCTAGAAAGGAATATTAGGTGATATCAGGGTTTGTCTTCAAATTATGGGTTTGCCATTAGATTAATTCAAAACTAATCTATCATGAACCTGATTTGCTGACATAAATTTGCATTATTTTGATCTTAAACTATTGATTGGTTAAGAATTACACGATTTAGAGTATTCTAAATATTTCGGTGAGATTTTATAGTAAGCTAATGAAAATCTGTCGTCTAAATAAGTAAAATATTTCGGATGGTTCCTATAGAAATAAAATGATAAATATTAAGTAACACCAAATTTCTAGGCACAACTATTTTTATTTGTCAGGTTTCATAACACATTACATATAATAACGCTCAAAATTTCACACTTGACCTTTTTATAATAGAGTAAAAAAGATAATCCGAGTAACATCATTATAAATTTTAAAATTCAAAATAAGAATAACGATATTAACGATAATATCGATAATAACTTGACGTTCCCAAATTTCGGACGACTCTTCACGAGTTAATTTGGAGCGTCAAGCCGACGCTCTCCAAAATTTATCTTTATTCCAGCGTTGCATTATTATGTCGCTTAAAACACAAAGAACCTGTCTGATTCGTATTTATTATCATCTAAATTTGTTGAGTATATAATGTCTTATTTAAATGGACTATTGGATTCCAGGAATATGTTACTAAACCCAAATATCATTTTTGTCAATTTCAAGTTTTATGGTTTTACTGAGCAACTTTCAATTTGCTTTCATCTGAAATTGATCGGGCTAATCTTTTTAATATTCATGATATTTGAGAGCAAAAGCTACCATGAAAATTCAAACCTACCAGGTTTCTTAACGCATTTTCGTTGTGGACACTGGCATCTCTTATTCAACAGCACTGTGTTGTAGATGGTCACTTCCTTTTCATCCGATGCACATTTTAACTTCTGCGGCGGACACATAATACTACACTTCATCGTTGTTTCACCGGTACACTGACAGAATCCTTTACAATTATCAGGGACAAATGTTTTTCTAAATGCGTATTCTTTTCCGTTGACTTTGCATTTCTTGATGAAGGGCACTACTGCAGCACGCCCTGAATAAAAGATTTATCTACTTTAACTTCCAACTAAATATTTCTCCAAAAACATTTGACTTTAAAATATTTCGTATAATTTTGCAAGAAATCCCAACAAATCCCAACAAGCCCCAAACCAACCAAAGTACCAGAATTATTCGTATCTATTTATGTAAAAATATTTTTTTCAGAGACATAAAGTAAATTTACTTACTGTCATGTTCATGGTTTTCACTCGGTTCCTCTCCTACACATTCTTCTACTTCGCACGAACATTTCGGGTTCAGCAGGACGCGTTTCGTCTGGGTCCTTCTCTCTTGATGTGGGGCACACTCAGCACCCGAGGTCGGACACAACGGTTCACATTCCATCCTGTTTCGTCCACTACATTGACAAAACCCCTCACATGTATCCGGAACGAATGTTTGTCGGTACCGGTATGTTTTTCCTTTGATATTACACTTGAATCGAGAAGGGGTTTCTGATAGTGCTAGAAAAAGAATATAGTAAAAGCTAGTTAAAGTACAATGCTCTAAAGCAAACACCTGATTTAGGAAAGGGATCAAAGGGTATTTCACTGTTCATCAAGAGGTATTGAAAAGTCGTACGAGATTTTCGATGGAACAATAGGATATCTGAAAGACTTTACAGTAAACCATTTGTTTTACGAACACGAAAGCACTATTGCATCTTTCAAGTTTTTGCTGACAATAACCCCTCAGTTATCTTTTCTGTGAACATTCCGAGGATGGTGTTGTAAGCCTAAAAGTTGAAGGACATATCAGCTTTTAATATTAATAAGGTCCATTTATCTTGTTCCTTAATACATTTAGATATAAAAAGGACAAACATCATAGCAAAGAAAATATTGAGTACAATATCTGTTAACCTTTTGTGACTAACTTTTGCATTTCCCTTCTTCTTTTTACGCATTTCTTCACAGGACAAGAACATCTCCAGTTCAGCGGAGATTCTTGAAGTTCGGCAAGTTTTCTCTCACCCGGACCACATTTCACTATTTTTGGTGTGCATAGTGGAGCACACTGCATTGAAGTCGGACTAATACATCGGCAAAGTCCTGCGCATGAATTCGGCACGAACAATGTTCCGAACGGGTATACTTCTCCATCAATTGAACATGTAGAGTTCTTGAGAGGATCTGGCGTTTCTGAAGAAACAAATTGAATAATTAATATTTGAGTAATTGTTTTTTGAGTATAATCTTAGCTCTTAGAGGGAAAAGCTAAAATTTGATCACAGTACCAGGTAACATTTTTGGGATGGACTTTATCTTTTTCATTTTTGACACTGTGTTCGATGAATACACAACATATTTTTGGCATTGATATATTTATACCTGAAAAAGTGGGTGCTCGATGGACGGGTACGGGAATTTACGAGGCGTTGAAGACGGTTTTAAAACATTTTTCGAAGACTGAACAAATTATTATCATAAAGAAATGAAAGGCTTTATTTATTATGAACATAGAACTTAAACTTACTTTTAATGTCAGTATTATCCAACTTGTCTTCCACACATCGTTTTGTAGTACACGAGCAATTCGAGTTTAATAGAACACGCGACGTCTCATAGATGGCATTCATCAGTGGGGCGCACTCGGTTCTTTGCGTGGGACATAATGACGTACAATTCGCACTGTACTTGTCGATACATCTACAAAATCCTTGACAAGAGTCAGGAACAAATGTTTTATCATATTCGTATGATTTGCCATTTATGATGCACATTTCTAAAATGATTAGGGAGATTTGTAAGGTAATCGAAAGTTGGTTCAGCCAATTTTTCCATGATAGTTGCCCAAGATCTATTATTGATCGAAATCAAAATGATTTTACACTAATTGTCCAATGCTTTTCTATTTCTAAATAATTTTTTATACTTTTTATATCTTAGACATTTTGATGGTCATTTATTAAGGTCTGGGAAAAGAACCTATTGGAACGCTTTTAGAGATAGATCCTCAAGAAAGATGACTAGACTTATGTCAACAGGAGGAAAATAATGTCTGTGTACGTTATTTGTGAACTTACTTTTCCCTGGTTTCATCGTCGGCAGAGGTGGCTTATTCAGGCATTTTCTTGCTTCGCATACACATCTTGTTGCTAAAGGTGACAAATACTTCACGGTTATTTCTTTTTCGTCGGCCTTACATTCATCAGTCGATATTTTGCAAACTGTGGAACAATTAAAGTAGCCAGTATTCGTGCACCTACAATATCCATCGCATGACTTGAACACGAAGTACTCGTTTTCTTCGTACGGTTTACCGGCAAAATAACATTTACCTAAAATAAGGAAATAACAAAATTCATAAAAATATGGCATCTTTCAAATAGTTTGAATAGTTTGAAAATTAGGAAACTACAAGGAAACTACAAATCATTATTTTCTGCAAATATTATTCTATGGTCAAAAGAAAGTATAAATTTGTTTCCGCTGGCGCGTCGAGTGACTCAAAGTGATCAAACCTAGGCAACCGCAAACATTATTTGTTTCCAAAAATATGTAGATACCATGGCCAGCTTAAGATATGGCGTTATTCTATGCCGACAGAAAACGTTAATTGAATAGAACTAAATTTCTTTTTTAGAAATAAACTTTTGGTTTTGTATGAACAATGTAGACATAATTTGCTACACATTCGTGAAAAAAACAAACAAAAATTCCAAGGGTTTCAGCTTTTCCTCATATCTACAAAAAGGTCAAAATACAGCGAAATAATATTTGAAATTATATTTCATTGAATATATAGATTAATAATTACGTGGCAAGGAAGTATGCAAGTTTTGATAAATTTTGATTGAATTGTTCTTGAGATATAAGGGAAAACTGCTTTTCCCCGTTTTATATTTTTTTTCAGGTTAAATACTAGTTCACACGTACTGTAAGTTTCATCTCCTTTAACAGCTTACATTAGAGAAATAAATAAAAAGGGAGTTTAATTTATGAATCAGCCTATTTAGTACAATTAAAGTACAGTACAATTAAATGATGTATGTCAAAGGATGTCTTTTGCAGCTATAAGATTTGTCAATTGCCATTGAATTTAGCTGAAAGTTTATTGATGAGATAAAATACAACGACTATATACGCTAAACCTTCAACTTAATCGTGAAAGTTTGATTAAAACCCATTATTTGCATTAGAAAAATACAAACCGATTAATCTATCGACTCACGTGTAATGTCAGACATTCAATTCTTTAAATATTGTTGTTAAATTTCTTGATAAAGACTCTTTTGTAATTACGCATTTGATGAATTTTTATGTTCCTCTCAGTATAAATTCAGCTCTAAGTTAAGGTACTAAGAAACTCACTCTAAATCGATAAATTAACTTTTTGCTAAATATTCCAGGAACAATAATGGGAAAAACCTTTTCATTTAGTATGGTGGTACCTTTGAATACGATCTATTATCCTACCAAAATAGAAATTTAGATGTTCATCAAAACGTGACATATTTGCAATTTAGCACCATTATTTTGTGATTTTTAGGGGTCAATAACCCCAAAACTAGTTTTCGTTTTGACTCGGCATATAAATATTTGGATTCTACGGTTAATTCTGTCTATGTTTTGAAATAACTAGCCTTTAAAAATGTCGGGAATTCTTAAAACCCGGAAATATGTTGGCATAGAATAAGGCTGGGCATGGTAGATACATTATGTCACCTATGAAATTACTGGTATCCTTGCACGAGTAGATACCATTAGTAACGTATGTGCTAAAATTAGCTCCACATTTATTCGATAAGGAAATATATTACATCACCGAATCAGATAAATGTTTTGTCTTCCACGATCTTCTCAACACGCAATACGACATTTTACTGTGGGTGAGAGAGAAAGAAATATTTCTGCTTACGGCCGGATGAAATATTCTCATTTGACTGGTGCACCTGAAACGATGCTATATAATTTATAAAGCATCGGAATGATCGTAAAACCTAACCTAACCTAACCTAATCTTGAAAAATTGTTTTTTAAAATGAATGGCCAGTAAATTGTATGAAAAACATCCAAAATATGCCAAACAAAGTATAAAGCGATTCGACAACTGAACAAACATGACTTAATATTTGTCAACTGTTTTGCAAGATGGTGTGAGAGGTGGAAGCAAAAACATCTGTCAAAGAGGCCGTGGGAACATTACAAATATATCCATCCAGTCCATGGCTTATACAGATGTCAGTGGACTGTAGTGTGAAGTACGGTCATTAAAGACCATTATCACTTTGTCAATATATGTGGGTTTTCGAGGAGCATTCTGTTTTCTTTAGTGGTTTGAATTTGATTCATATGATTATGATATAGTTTATATGGGACTAATGATATATTTCTTTGAGTGGAATTTGTTAAAATGAATAGAAAGGATTTATGAAAAACACAAATTGAATCCAATAGCTTTGTACTGATTAATGTTGCATATTTCCTTATCATGCATTTGCAAGGTCTTGCATAATTCTCCATAGAAATCTATAGCAAGTCATAGTTTTTGGTAAGTGCTACAGATTAAAAAGTGTCTAAGATTTACAATTTCTTAAAATCCATTTCGAACCTACAAATTGACGTAAAACACCCCAACGTTTAGAATCCTTTCTTATGTAGCTTAATGTTGTTAGATGGGCAGTCAGTATCATATATTTTATTTGATTTTTCTTGATTTGGAGTTACTCATTATTTATCATCAATTTTCATACACCCTTGTTTAGATGAGATAACCATATCTAGCACCTTTCTCTGATACTCTGATAATAATGAGCTCAGCTTGATAAACCATTAAGTATGATTAAGCAGAGAGAAAGTCATTAGTATGCATGTCGGTACACTTCTATTTTCATGACATTGTCGTTTACTTGTCCAAATTACGTTTCTTTGCTTTTAGGGGTTTTCAATGTTTATACAAGTCACAAGTCTATAAAGTGATAAAAATAGATAAAATACACCATTTGAAAAAGGTCATATGACGAAACGTTTTGTAAAAAGGATCATTGCTGTTTGATGAATAAAATCCTAGCTGATTCTAGCATCCACGACACGAGAGAAATGGAGTAATGAACTTTACAAGAAACGTACATGACTTTTGATACAAAAATAAGGACTGGAGTGCAACAGCTTTGATGGGAAAGATTAACATGTCAGATACCTCTTATCGTAATTAGCGAATAGTCAGCAACTCAGTTATTGTCACTAATAAAGAACGTTTAAGTTTGTGAATTATCTTTTAATTCTAAGAGCAATTGGTGATTTTCTATAGTAAGCCCTTCTAAAAGAGATGGGTGTTGAGTGATTATGAAAAGAGGTATTTTACATATATCATGCTCATGGTAATCTTTCTTCTTTAATCGAATTGAAAGCAGGTCGTGTGGTTTTTAAAGAAAAACAATGGCTTAGATGACCAACAGGGTCAAAGGTCAGTAGTAAATCCAAGGGTCGATAGGAATCTTTTAGATCAGAAATATTTCATCAAATTACATTTTTTTTTCGTGAAAAAGCACCCGTGTGCCAGTCTTCAACACGATTTTATGTGGCACTCAATATAGTAATATTTTTTGCATTGTACTTTCGGCATGAATACCCTCTTCAATGAATATTGATATCTAGATAACAAATAAACTAAAAAAAAAAATAGAAAATAGAATGACGGACGGATACATCAAATTCAAGCTTTACACGTTTGTATGAGTTATTTACTTTGATGTTGTGTAGGGAATTCCGAAACGAATGTTTCATCAATTTCTCACATGGAGCCACCCTAGTTGTAGTATGAGGTGTGATTCGATATTGAAATAGGAAATGATTCAAGACTGTCTGAAGACTTCCCTGATTGCCTTCCTCAAGACATTTCCTCAATGAATAATTGACAGTCTGAACGCCACGTTCGACCAGTCAATTCGTAATGGGATGATATGGTGCTGATGTAATGTTGTTCGACGACATGAAAGTGCCAAACTCTTCACTCTTGAAACAGGCAGCATTGTCACTGATGCAAATCTCAGGCATCCAATGAGTTGCAAATAATGTCATAATGAACTAAATTGTAAGTGAATACGTGCACTAAGACATAGGAACAGCATCTAGTCGTCGACCACAATTAAAAACATCTTTCCAAGCATTGGCCCGGCGAAGAGCACATATATTTTCCTCCATGAAGCACCAGCGTTCTCCCAGTAATGTGTCGGAGCAGCAACTAGTGAATTCTGATGTAACGGACATGCTTTGCATGTCGCTGACTTCCTTTTGATCTCCGCGTCCATTCCTGGCCACCACACATAAGAGACGAGACGCTTCATATGTGTTGATCCTTGATGAGCCTGGTGCAAGATGTTGATGATGCTTTTGACTGCAAAGGTGGTGGTATAACCACCCTACAACCCCAAAGCAGTTGTCCATCGTTGAAACTAAGCTCCATGAAGATTCGTCTATAGGTTTTGAATGCTTCATCTCTCGAAATTGAAGACTTGTCACCGTTTACAACTGCTTGAGACACTTTGCTTATGATGGGATCGTTTCTTGTAAATCGAACTACGTCTTTCAAATATATGCGTGAGTGACTAATGTCCATCATGTGAACCCTCATGCACTTCTCCGACTCCAATTCCGACTTGTCCAATGGTGCCGGTAACCGAATTAAGCAGTCGGCATTTTAATTATCCGACCCTTTTCGGTACACCATCGAATATTGATACGCCGAAAACGACAACGCCAATCGTTGAACAGGGGCAGCGCACATCGACGGGATTGTTTTGTTTTCGGCGAACAATCCCAACAACGGCCTATGATCAGTCACCAACGTAAAGCGTCATCCATATAGGTAATTGTGGAATCTCTTCACAGCATGCACGATAGCCAAAGCTTCCTTTTCTAAATGGAAATAGTTCTTCTCAGCAACCTTTAATGATCTAGAGGTGTATGACATAGGTCTCTCACTATCATCCTCGAAAATATGAGCCAGCACAGCACCAATTCCATACGGGGAGGCATTGCACTGCAATGCCAGGTCCTTCCGAGGGTCATAGTACACCAAAATCTTGGCGGAGCTTAACAGTTCTTTGGCTTCGCGAAACACATTGCCACTCTTTTCATCCCAACTCCATGTGATATCTTTCCTCAGCAACTGGTGTAGTGGTTCCAGCTCCATCGCAATGTTGGGCAAGTATCGATGATAGTAGTTGAGTATTCCCAGAAACGACTTGAGTTGCGTCCCGTTTTCTGGAGCAGTTACACGGTATAAGTTTCTTAGATGGTCCTCATCACTTGTTCCAGACACCAATATGTCGACAGATCTGACCCACTCTCTGCTCCATCACTCGTTGGAATATTCCAGCAGCTGAATCCACACCAAACTGCAACCAAGATGGTTTAAATAACTCTTTGTGTGTTGATTCCTCGTCCATTTCCAGCTGTTGGTAAGCATGTGCTAGGTCGAGTTTCGAAAATTTCTCCCCACCATTCAATGTTGCAAAGATGTCTTCGACACTAGGAATCGGATAGTAGTCGCAAGTGCTTTCCCTGTTTACTGTCATTTTGTAATCGCTACATGTGATGCTTCCATCTCGCTTCTCGAGGACCACGATTGGTGCTGTCCTTTCAGATGTTTCAACAGATTTCAGGATTCCTTCATTGACCAACCGAGAAATCTTATCCGTCTACTCGTTGTCTGAGTGAGTATGGCACTGGATGTGATTTGCAGTACCGAGGTGATGCATCTGTTGGCATCTCGATATGGGCCAATACGAGGGGAACACCAGGAAATTCTTTGATGCGACGCAATCGATGTTCCTTTCCACCCGAGGTTTCTCGCCTTTGATAATATTTAGGTGCAGCGCCTTCTCCTTTTCCAGCTTTATCTGCGTTTAGCCATTTCAGACCAATTAGTGCAGGTCCATTGTCTGGAATGACCATCACTGGTAGCTGCTGTGGCTCTTATGAGGATGTCTGTACCTTGTTCCACTCTCCAGTATACGTCTTCAGCACCACCTTTGTTGGATGAAAGAGTTTGAAACGTAAATTTACGGCAGTGGCTGCGCTGATTAGTGTCAGAGAAACTTCGGTGTCTATCTCCATTTTTGTCGGATATCCATCGATTCTATGGCGGTGTCCTTGTGGCATCCAATTTGTAGAATGTCCAGACATCTTCATTCGTCTCTTTCTCCGTGGATGCATGATAATGGTGCGTTTTGTAGCCTTTTCACCTTTCTCTGCCTTCTTTTTACGACACACTGTCGTCGTGTGACCTTTGTTGTTGCAGAAAAAGCACTGTTCGTCCTTAAACGGGCATCGATCAGCGTTATGTTTCGTTGAGCTGCATCTGAAGCAGGGTCCGTTCTTTGGCTTGTAACCCGCACTACGAGCCTGCATCTTCACTAATTCATCATGATCCTCATGTCCACCAAATCTGTTACTGTTATAGATTTTGCTTCTGGCTAGCGTTGATCAAGCTCTGATTTTCTGCATTTTTGATATTTGTGGCGAAGCGTCTTGCTGATTGCAAGGTAAGGTCGTTTCCCTCTCCCAACAGCTTCTGCTAAAATTTCTCATGGTTGGTGTACAGCAGTCAAATGAAGAAAATAGACCGACATGGATAGAAACGCGGTCAAAAGACATTTTTGAAGTCAGCTATGTAATATATATAAACTTCTAATATCAAGGTTCGAGGGCGAAGCCCGACAACCGGATATTAGAAGTTTATATATT
>JAUKPT010001465.1:0-15270 GCA_032273505.1 Nanomia bijuga
ATCACGACTTCAGTCGGACAACCCATGAATTTTCCTTCAAAATACCCCCCCTGGTTTTTTCGCTAGCGCCGGGCCTGTGAGCAAGTTTAGATTCCCAAAAGTTTAATGAATGAACTTTCTAACTTGTAAAAACGATAAAAAGCATGCAAATGAAGAAATTTATTTGATTTTTATTGTTAACTTATATAATTGTTGAAATATTTGATCTATTTAAAAGATATAATTTAGCGTATTCATTAACTTTAATTGTTGTAAAACAAAACTGTGTACATTGATTATTTAATGCACGTGATAAAACATTCTATTTTGACTGCCATTATAACTACTTTGCGCTTAAGGTAGACGGCCATGCTCCAGTCACCAGTTCAACAGTAAGGCAAAAAAATATATTCTTTTTTATACCTCTAAATATTCATTGAGCTAGCCATGAAGGAATTCAACATCGACTCAATATATTTTACCCTATTTTTAGTGTGTTTGGAGGGGGTGCAAAATTGCACTCCAAAGCACAAATCTAATGATGGGGAATGACGTCTAATGATGGGGAATGACGTCGATTTCCTGCTCCAAAAAATGCTTTAATTTTACTTATCTGGTTTGAAAAGAGTCTTTTAAAAGTCTTTATAGAATATCAATTTTGATAACTTTTAAAATATTTTAGTTTAGGACACAAAATCAGTCAAAATAGGGAAAATGACCAAAATTACCTAATTATGTATACCTGACTCTGCAAATTGCTGATGTCAGCAAAGAATATGCTGACTATTTGTAAATCAGTAATGTATTTTTACAAATTGTTTGGACATATTTTTATATTAGGATTTGATAATATTGGAGCACTATTACAAAAATTAAGCAGGGGGTGCTGTTTTGCTCTATCCCCAATAAACGACGTAAGAATATAAGCCCAATAAAAATAGGGTTAACAGACGTCCCTCAATGAGCAAAAATCAGACTATGCAGCTTTAAAAAACTTGTTACATCAGTAGACAAGTTTGAAACGATGCAAATAGAGATAATTAAGTAAACGAACTTCACCTTGGCCAACGTAGCTATCACAACAAAATTTAATAACGACCTTAAGCCATGTCAAGTTAAGAAACGAACACTGAAAAACAAAGCTGTGACCAGGAACAAAGAAAACGAATAACCATGTCTGCTTAGGGAGCGAGTCCGAAAATCGCTATACCTCTCATCGCTATAAACGCGATGGCCATCGCGCTCATTTTTAGTAAGTTAATATTTATAGCGATGAGAAATCGATGGATTTTAATCGCTATGAAAGTGCGTAATTGGCTTCATCGCGCTTTGTTTATTTAAGTGATGGATAGCGATGAGTATGACATCGATGAGTATAGAGATTACTGGTATCGCTTTTATAGCGATTGAGAAACAATAAACTATACATCATATTCTGCATAAAGCGATTGCTATAGTCTATAATAGCGCGATGGAGGAACAATAAACTGTACATCATATTCAGCATAGACAATAGAGCAATAATAATAGAGTAAATATGAATTTAAACCATATAGCTTCGAACGAAAACAAAATCATTATCTCTGGTCTTGGATGATTCGATATTTTTTTTTCACTGATTGGACTTTTTAAAAGTAATTTTGGCTACATTGATGTGAGATAACCTCTATGTTCAGAAATATTAAGTTGGATATTTTTCTCTGATGAAATAATGTCAAATATCGAATTATCTTTTTAGATTAATCTTTATAAACTTATTTTTGATATTCCCTGGAAAGGAGAATGCATTTTCTGTACACTCTGAAAGTAAATCAAAATGAAGTCAATTTTTTTCCAATTGAATGACAATTCGATCCCTTAAATCACATGAAATGGAAGTTTTTTTGAAGTGGACAAGATGATGTGTTTAAAAAAAACATTGGTGCACATGCCTCTATAATATTTTTATTGCTAATCCATGATACCCTGTTTAGAGCGCATTTGTTTATCTTTAATATGGAGTGTTACAGCAAAGTTTTCATTAAGATGTTTTTATTGCAACATTATTTAACAACTTTTCATTAATAAAGGCAAAATACATGCCCCATGATAGACATTTCTACATACTTATCCGAAAATTGATACTTTTCAAAGTTAGAATTAATCTCCTAAACTTTGCCTATAAAGACACCAATCATATTAGGCGTTTTGGGCGAATGCCAATCACAGATTGCCTTTCTTCTTCAGAATTGGCGCCAAATTATGGCTAATTCAATCTTTTGATTGGATGGAAATTAAGATTTTGATTCTTCATTTCGGAATTTAACAAAACATCGAAATTGTGACATTTTTTACATAAGACAATCAGCTTTCTGATACTGTAATCTTTTAAAATGCACTTTTTAATTTCCAGTTTATCTAGTTTGTAATAGGAGTTGCGTTTGAAATTTTGTCTGATTTAGACTTTTGATTGGTTGAATATTGCACCCTGAAGATTCCGATTGGTTTATTTGAAAATGTCACAATTTGGTAATTTCTTAATGTGAAAAATGATTTTTTAAATGAACCAATCAGGTTCTTCATGAACTAATATTCTACCAACTAATTGTCTAAATTTGACAAACGTTTGAGATTCCTGTAAAAATTCAACGCTTAAAGGGGAAGAACGCTCATTTTCAATAATTTAACCAGTTGTAGTCAATAACCACAAACAAATGCAAAAACCCGCACTTCAATATCTTTTCTCGTTTTCGAGATATTTGGATTGGAAAAAAACAAAAAATCAAAAAGGCGGCAAAAAATAAATTCTCTACTGATTTATATTTAACTCAAGTGAAAAATGTCTGTTTTACTACCCATTATGTCAAAAAAATCTTTCAAGGGGAAGGTATTAACAGTAGGCTTAAGACTGTTTTCGTGTGGAAGATGCCTTTTCTCTTTTTACACAATGATCGTGACGTAATGGCCGAAACACTTCATGAATAAAACTTCTAAAATCATAAACATTATCACAGCGGGTGTTTTCTTCTTCTTTTGACTTCTTTTAACTCACACGTGCTCTTATCTCTTAATAAAAAGAAATATTATCAATAAATACGATATTTAGTCAATTGTACTCTTAAAGAAAATACTATCAATGAACTTTCTATATTTCCACTACCTTTCAAAAATGAGTTGGTGTAAGGTGAGTAAGGTGTAAGTCTTGGTTGGCAAACCAGCCAAGACTAATCGAATTATTCTATTAGCACGTTTTTTTTAAACAAACTGATCAAGACATAATAGACTGATGGTCCATAGAGAAGTAAATCTTTCATTAGTTGATTTTAGAAATATTCGTTACAATAATTTATATACTTTTCTTCTTTCTTTTCTTTTAAGTTTGGTTCATTTTTACAATGATTTGCTAATTCAACAAATAAGATGCTTAGTCAACATGGGTAATCCTTTTAGTAAATCTGTCTAAAAAACAATCATTTTTGTACAATACTTGAGAAAGTGCTTTTTGAGATAGTGACTATGAACTATGAACTATGAACGTTTTTCATATTCTAAATGTAAGAACAAAAAAGGCATATTTAGCTTTTCTACTCTTCTTACTAAAAATGTCAGATGATAGATCTGGGTACTTCAGCCATTGCATCGATTAACATGTAAAGAGCGTCAAAAGTTCAACCCATTAACCATTACCAATTAACCTAAAACACATTCCATTGCCGAACATTGAACCCCATATCTTGAACAACAGGAAATTCAATTCACAAGTCTGACTTACGTAATTGTAATTGCAAAGTTCTTTTTTTGAGTTAAGAAATGTTATCTTTTTGTATCTTTCTTGCAAAGAAAACTTTATCTGTAAAAATTTCAATTTGAAGATCTCTAAAGTAGGTTTTTTCTACTCCTTATCAGCTTGTGTGTGTGAATTTCTGTCTTTTTGTGAAAATGGTAATGTGATGAGTATTTTTTTAATTGAATTTTCGAAAACATTTGTCAGCTTTTTTTATAATTTGCTTCTACCGTAAAATACCTAAAAAAGCTCCCTGGACGCGGAACGCCGAAACAATGGTACCAGATGCTTTGTAATAAATGTCAATAAGGAACTAGAAGCGGGACGTCATATTTTTATCGAGACGACGACGCGGACGCTTTTGCAATGTTACTTCTTGGACGGGGACGCTAAAAGGTTTGTAGAGAAAAAATCACTTACGGACGCGAACTCCTCTGAAAAAATGATTAATATTTAAATTGATGATTTATTTTATTATTATTTATTATAGACTAAAATTCCAGATAATGCAAAGATAGTATCTAAAAATAAGTCCTTTACAACAATCTGTTCTATATATCATTCAATTCCACATGTCTTATGTTGATCACTTTATCATAATGTTTGTACAGTCAAATTGCTACCCGTGTTGCAGATCGAAAGTAAATTTTTGTGGACATTCTCATCGGCAAATGCCTCGCGTAAATCGGTATAATTGCATCGAATTGCCGGTCGAGTTAGCGGACACTCGACGAAGATATGCCAAATTGATTGAATCCCGTCACCAAATAAACAAAAACGATTATCCCTGGGAATATTCGAGTACATCCCCTGCTCGATTGCCAGAGAGTGTGAGCAGGCACTCTTTCGATTTCGAGAATGTTTTGCGGTTTTGGTACATATTTTGATAATGACGGGTTTACCCGGTAATACGTTGCGAGTATACTATCAGGGTCTGCTTCTTAAGCGATCTCGAAGGATCTTTTAAATGAGTCGAGAATGTCTTGTTCGATGGATCTTTGACATAATGTCGGATCGGTAAATTGAGTCTGAAGATTTTCGTAATATTTCAAGGATCTGACATTGATGTTTAAACCAATGTTTAAAGTTTTAGTGAATGTCGAATATGGATATTTGACAGCATAATCTTTTATAAATAACTAAAACTTGAGTTTTTAATCTGAGTATGCAGAGGCCATTTACTGTTTCTAACAATTTCATTATTCAAGTTCTGACGAACATTCATAGCAGTTTTGAGACCAGAGCGATACCATAATTCTACTTCGTTCACGTAGCTTCCCCATGTTTCGCAGCCATATGTCAGTGGCGAAGATACTTCATTTTTCAAGTAAATGCTGAAACAGGTCGTCCATGAAGCAGTTAAACAGCAGTACAGATGATGCAGCACCTTGGCGTACACCACGTTCCATACAGAAGCTACCAGATAGTTCACCTTGAAATTTTATAATACAAATTGAGAAACAGTATAGTTATTTTAATGCAAATAGCATTATATTTGCCAATTCCCAGCTTAACAAGTTTCTTCAAAAGCAGCAAGAGAGGGACATTATCGAATGCCTTTCCGATATCAGCAGATGAAATATACAAAGTGATGTTTTGTGTCTTTGCTATTTCTATCAAAATTCGCAGTGGGAATATGTGTATCAGAGTTGATTTTTGTTTTTGGAATGCTGTAGATTGATATGAAAGGAAAGCCATAACTTTAGTCGATTTGTAATAATTCTGTCAAAGAGACAGGCTATGGACTTCATCATTTGTATACCCCTATAGGTCTTTGGTAGTCTCAAATTACCTTTCTTGGGAATCAGCGACAATAGTGAGCATGCTAGAGAAATTGGATACTTCACGTAAAACATCATATTTAAGACGCTAACCATCAAAAGACTGAAGTAAGTAACGAGAATCGAGAAGATCATTGATGCAATTGTCAGGCCACGAAATTTTGAGTCATCAATTTGTTTCGTTTACGCGGAAATTTTCGCCAAGTTTAACTGGCGTAAACGAAAAGTAGGTTATCCAAAATGTTGAAGCAACAATATCTCTTAATCTTCCCTGTTCAGAAGATTGTGTATTACTACGACCCTATCTTCAATTTTATATGCGGGGTGGGTATACCTATACTTGAAATTCACATCTTTGCGTAAATAAACTTAAGAGGCTTGATTGAAATGAATCTGCGGTTCCTGGCCAAAATGGTCGGCCGAGATACGAAAACCTTCCGATATGAAGTTACACTTTTTGTAGTATGTTTTTGCTTTATCAACAACACTTTTTTGGGGCACCAAACTCGCCAATCTTACCGAGCGTATTTAAAAGCCGAAAACCTTCGCGAGAACATTCGTTATTAAGCGTGAACCTTAACGAGTTCATTTATAACGATGACGTCACAACCTGACTGACAGACAGACTGCCCCTCCCGGATCCGTGGAGGCAGACACCATGAAATTAAAGGACGCCGAAACAATGGTACCAGATGCTTTGTAATAAATAAGTGATGAAAAAAACATCGTTAAACATTATGAAGGAACTAGAAGCGGGACGCTATGTCTTCTCAAATCGCAATATAAACAATTAGACGCAGACGCGGACGTTTAAAGGTTTGTAGACACGCAAATGTCTCTGAAAGAATCAATTCAAATGATTTATCTTTTATTTAATGATTTATTGATCACTTCACTTCACTTCACTTCACAAAATTTCACTAATAGAAAATAGAAAAACTGTAATGTATCCAATTGGAAAACAAGGAAGAAGTTATAAAATCAAAAAAATGTGTATTTGTTCTGTAGGTATATGGTCTGCTTATTTTAACTTTAATATATCTAACACGTTGTATAATTACTAATTACTCAATGGTTATCATATTTCTATTTGACAAACATCTTATCAATTATTCATTGAAAATGCCAAATGATGACCATGCGTCAAAACTAATTTTGGGTCGGAAAATTCAAATAAGAATTAGATATTGAATATTGACGGTCATCCGGTTGTCAAATAATCTTCTAATTATTCAAATATTGGCATGTAGACTAATTTTAAGTCAAGAAGTTCAAAAAATACATACTTTTTTGAAACTAACAATTCCCTAATTAATTAATCATAGTATGCTGACATATCAGAGATTATCACGTTCTTAAGTAAATGGATTCACAAAATGACAAAAGACTAGAGGCTATTTCATAAATGTGTTCAGATTTTTCTTTATGTTTATTGAACTCGTATGTTCGTTGAAATATTTGAACTTAATTTTGAAATAGCTCTATGAAGTTTAGCTAACAAAACAACTTTTAACAAAAAGATAATTGACTTATTGAATCGGCCATGTTACGAAAACCTTCCAATATGAAGTTGTATAAGCAACTTATGCTCAGGTGCCAAAAATATTAAGCAACTTTTGACGCTGAGCATCTGAAACTAAGCAACCAGCCTCAATCACGATAAACAACTTTTAAGGCTCAAAATATCTGATCGTAAACAGCTTTCTTTTTCACGTTGCCCAGAATATCATTTTAGCCATGTTTTAAAACAGTTTCGATGCATAGTGATACTACACACTCACATATCACAAGACACAGACGCACGCTTTTTATACTTCGTTTTTGCGGAAGGGAACACCTCGTTTTCGGGAAATTCCCTCTGTGTCCTACATTATTTTATTATATGCTAATGCTAATGTCAAAATGCATATCATATATTAATCAACTGACAAGCAATTTTGAGATTCAAAATGTTGATAAAAATCAAGCAACGTTTGGGGCTGTGGCCAATCTTAAGTTGCTTGTTTAAAAATAAGGTTATCTAACTATCTCTTTTAAAAATTATCAAAAGATTAAGAGAAAGCCTGGTTCAATTGTCTTATTTACTGACTCTTCCCGAAAATTTAAATGCAGAAGAAATTGAAAATAATATCTAGTGTTTAATCATAAAAAGTACAATTTAAATTTAATTCAAAAAGTGCAAAAACTTTAGCCATTCCAATTTCTCTCGGCAGTTGTTTGTTATAGAGAAAAAGATAATTGAACGATACGATAAGCATCAAATTACAATAGAAATATTTCAAGATGACAAAAAGATTCATATCCGTAATTATCTTCTTAATAAAGATAAAACGACTTTATTCTCAGTATTTTCTTTCTTTATTTCTTTTTCTTATTCAAATCATAATAATCATTATTTTCATTTTTATCAACTTTGGAATTTAAGCACCACCCTAACAAATAATTTTTCTTCATTTTCTATATATTTTTTTATGATGAAAAAAAAGAGAAATCATATTTATTTTCTCATTTTCTTCATCTTTCTTCCATAGAATTTTGTCAAACACTTTATTTTATTATATATGAAGTAATAACGAATAAGAAAAAAGAAGAAGAATGTAGCAATCAAAGAAAGATATATATTTTTCTTAAAAGGGCTATTATTATTCAAATTATTTAGTAAGTATTCAATGTATATCTTTTCATTATATTCACAGTATGGGATTCATTAGGAATTGAGTTTAAAAGATTAAAGATATGGATACTAATGCCATCTAAGATTAAGAAACTACCCAATTTTCAAAGCTTTAGATAAGCCAAAAATTTCAATATGTCAATTTAGTGGTAATTCTAACTACTAAAAATAGGCTAGACAGGGGGCCATCGTACAAAATAGTACATGTATCATGGGTGGGGTGGTATATCTTCAACCTCTTTGGGTCCCAAAAGATTCTTGATTGCTGTAGTATAGTATATCTCGTATTATGTAGGGGAATTTTAGCAACAAATGAGTTTTATGCATTGTCTTGTAAAAATATTGTTTTTTTTATTAGACAATAAAGTAATAATAATAGAATAGAATGTGAATAGAAATAAGAACCAATGATAAATAAGTTTGTAAAAACAAAAATATTCTGGGGGGTATTTCGAGTTTTTATGGCGCACATTTTGATCTCTAGGTTTTTTAGGCTTGATTTCAATCGATTGTCTCTGTGGCATATTCTTTATCATCTTGAGGCACAGATCCAGAAAGAAAAAGATGCCTCCATTGTAAAAAAAAAAACAAAGTTGACAACAATCCAGAATTTATACATGGTTTATAAGATTGTGGCCTTAAATTGAAAAACAACGAATTTATTGGATGAGTAATGAATTAATGAGGTGAAATATAGCTCTATAATTTATTTTTACTCCGTTTCTAGGTTCCAGTCTTATCAACTTCTAATTTTCCCTTCAACGGTATATATCTTCCCTATCGCAAATCTACTTTTTTGGAATCGCGCCATCAGCCAACTGAAAGACACCCCTAATAGATATTGTTGTAGTGACATCTCGAAGGTAGAGGTTTATAGATAAAAACTTTGGCGAACTGCTTTTTTTTAACTTTAAAATAGTAATTTTCGGCAGTTTATGTGTATACTAACGAATAATGATTATTAGTAAAAATATCTTACCCCTATTAGATAAAATCTATTTTCTTTCTTAAATATGGTCTTTGGTGTGTTTGCTATGACAGTTAAGCCATTTTGAGCATTAAGCAAGGGGTGGAAGGTGGTTGGAATCTTTTTGGAATGTTCTTTAATTTTTTCTTATATCCTTTTACACTTTTTTTGAAAGATACTAAAAATGACTTATCTCTCAACTTCTCTATTGTTAAGAAAACAGACAGTTTGAAAGTGCCTCGGGCATATATATTCGATTATTCTTAAATATGAAGTTACAAGAAGCGTTAGACAAAAGGCCGAAGATATTTCTCT
Organism: Nanomia bijuga; assembly: GCA_032273505.1. Taxonomy (NCBI): domain Eukaryota; kingdom Metazoa; phylum Cnidaria; class Hydrozoa; order Siphonophorae; family Agalmatidae; genus Nanomia; species Nanomia bijuga. The sequence goes on from JAUKPT010001465.1 coordinate 9,480, forward strand.
TAATACTTCGCTTTTCTTTTCAAAAAAGCAAGAATAAGAAGATTGTGAAAACGAAAAAGACGAACAAAATGATGAAAAAGTAAAATCATAATTCTGATTATTCGATGTTCTAATCTGAATTAACATTACTTATTTACGTCCATTCTTCATCAAGAAAGTAAACAATAAAAAAAAAATAAAGAAAATTATTTTTCTTCAAAAAACGTCTTGTCTGTTTTTTTTATCATAGGGATGTGCTTTTGTTTATGAAAAGATTATATGATGATTGTTTTTTGAAGCTTTTTGTTTATTTTATATCAATAGAAATAATAAGTTAGGGAGATCTTAAAAACGATATATGGTATTGATATGTTACGCTGATATTCCCCTTCATATTTCAGCTACTACTTAAAAAAAGATGTGAGTCAGGTTTTGTATTTTATATTAAGATTTTTCTGAGAAATATTTTTGGTGAAGTTTTCAAAGGTAATCGATTTTATTTTGTTACTCTACCAGTGGCGGAACTGATCCTTCCTCTGAGTATCTTCAGAAATGAATTCACTCTCATATAGTTTTTTAGAAGTCTTAATGTGGGTCTCAAACCGTTGGAGTTCGGTGTCAGGAACATTCTTAACACCAAGAAACTCATATTTAGTGACTCATTTATCTTCTATTGGCAGTGGCAGTCTTTGTCTTTTGCCATGAGACGCGCGCGATCACGTTTAGGAGCGCGACATAAAGAGCACGTAAATTGATCAAAACACTTTTTTTCATGATATTTAACCTGGTATTTGATTCTGTAACAATAGATGTGCTTGTGATCACACTGATGTAAACGAATCAGGATGCGGCGAAGAAGAAATAACCTTGAAACAGAACTTTAATCCTTATATACGGATCGTACAGATAACTGAAAATCACTCACGGTGGAAATTCTGCGTGCGTGATTTATCACTCTGCAGAGCAAATGTTCCTGAAAAAGACTGACAGTCTCTGCCATGAAACGCGCGCGATCGCGCTCGCCCACGTCCACACGCACGCAAATCCGTTAAGGAGCGCGAAATAAACCGCACGTGAATTGCTTAAACCACTTTTTTTTCATGATATTTAACCTGTTATTGGATTCTATAACAGTAGATGTCCATGTGCTCACACAGAGTTAAACGAGGGAAGATGAAACATAGAAGAAAAATCCTTGAAACAGGTCTTCTTCATTTGATCCTTATATACGGATCACTGAAAATCGCGGACGGTGGTAACTTTGCGCGCATGATTTATCGCTCTGCAGAGCAAATGTTCCTGACAAAGACTAGACCCATCTCAACAGACTTGATACAAAGATTTAATAATTGACACACTCATACATACACATTTGTTTTCTCCCACTTAAAGAAATGAACTTTCTAGCTTTCCAGCGACTATAAAGCTGCCATTTACTCGTATGTCTTAAAGTCTCTTTATCTCTATTGTTATGAGACATTCTAATCATCCAATGAAGAGACGCATCTCTACAGTACAGACCAGGACTACCAGCGCAGCGCGATCAAGTCTATCGCGATCGCGCAACGATCGCGCAGGATTCTTCATCGCGATCATGTAACCGATCACGCAAGGCACAGTGTAACTTCAACTTCAACTTGGATCGCGTAAAAAATATGAGCTATGCTATATCATACAATCCATATTATATTTGTGGTAACATAATTTGCTTTTAAATGGGGAAGTCACAAAAAATATTTGTCTCTAATTTTTGTTGCTCACATTAATGTCCTCCTCGTTGATATCAATTTATGGCTTGTCAAAGAGACATATAATAGAGATAATAGAAAGTCATGACAGTACCAATCAGATAATAACAGGTTTGAAAAAAGGTCAACATAAACTCGATCGCGCAAGCCCTGTGCGTGGCAATGCAACCGATCACGTGCACATTCCTTACTGACAGCCAGACTTTATGATAACAACATAGAGGCAAATTTACTATGACTATGACGTCATGCAACAAATGAGCAAATCCAACGGTTGATGCAAATTCTATCATTTGGCTCTTTAACGATTCAGCTCTTGTCGCCAAAATTTGACTGTCTTAGCCGTTCGATTGGTTAGAAAATACAGCATCAGAAGATTTATTGGTTCAATTTAAAACGTCACAATTTGATGTTTTGTTAATATCAAGAATGTTAAAATCACTTCTACATGAACCAATCAGTATCTTGATAATGTAATTTTCAACCAATCAAAAGATCGAATTATCTATAATTTGGAGACCATCCATAGCAAGCGATTACATACCTGTTGCTGTTTAGAATTCTAAGAACAAAATAATGGTTAACATTTTTCTTATCTTAGAGTAAGTCTGTAGTTGGAGGAGCTTTCAGATCATTTCTTGAGAGACATTTTTTCAATTTCAACTGTCTACCAGTCTACCAAGTCTTCACAGAAGCAAAGCATCGCAACGAATGTTTTTGTCTTTATATTATAACGTTGCAAACAGTCAAGTTAATTCAATGATCGACACAAATTTCATCACTTTTGACTTTTATGATTTATAAGAAGCAAGCTACAAGTAAATTCAAAACAATGAAGACAAGACATTCACTCTTTAATCTTTTCACCTTCTATCTCCTAACGAGGCACTTGCTTCTTCTTTTACATCTTCAATATAATTTCATTGCAAAGAACGGTGGGAGATGTCATAAAATACAAGGTCGTTTTTTATTGAACTGCTCACTCAGACATTTTTCATGACTGTTTTTTTATGTTTTTAGATAATGCTTTTTTGAACTTTTCTCAATTGAAATTTGTATGAAAATGTGTTCAGTTTGTAAACAACATAATGTGTGTTGTATTTATTTTATTTATACATGAGGGATTTAATAAAGATGAACATTTAGGCCAGCTTTGAAAGAGGGCTGAATTTAGTGACTAATCTTTCAAGAGGAGAAATGATTTTGATGGTTTGTAATTTCGGTTCTACCATGGAACTTTTTTTAATTGCAATTTCCATCTTGAAATAAGAGTGGAAATATGTTTATTTTTCGCCTTTGCAGAAATTTTTATGACGTCTATGAAATATGAAGAAAAAAATCGTGCTCTTAAGCACTGTACGCGAGGTGATTGAAAAATGCACATCTTTTGACATCAAAGGTAAACATACACACTATATCTGACAAAGAATTTATTATTTGTTGCCATTTTTTAATTGAAGCTTTCATAGGTCGTTGTTCTGTTCATTATTAGCTTTTTTTTCTATAGTACTTTCCCTAAGATATTTGAGATTTTTTAAGAATTTTATTAGGATTTTTAAATTTTTATATTTTGGTGGGGAGGTACTTTACCTTTTCTCTGCAAGTTTAAGATTTGATTAATTAAAGTTACAAAGACTTTGTGGAGATGTTTGTCTTTCGATTCAATTACACGTTAAACCTTAAAGTTTAAATGAGGTAATCATCTGAATTACACTAATCTATCATAGATAATAGATCTAATGGTTAGGAAACATATTGTTTTATGTTAATGTGCATGCTGTGCACGGTTAAATGATGACCCAATGTATTGAAATCTATTAATAAAAACGATTAACTCCAAACAATACCATACTTTTTACCCAATTGGGAAATACGTCATAATAAATTTAATCCTGATATATAAAGAAACACTTGTAAATTTCAAGTCACGTGATATTAACCGTGCACAAATGTTCATTTCAAGATAAGACGATGTCTTCATCATATTTCAATGACGTTTCCTAACCATATGATATACTTATGCTTCTTCAAAACTGTCCTATAACAATTACAAACCATTAGAAATAAAAACCATTAACCATTATGTTTACCATTTCATAAATCTTGTTCTTCTCGTATTCCCTTTCGATCTACAGTTACATAACCAAGTGCGTTTGAAATCAGGGCCCGGTTTTTCGAAGCATGTTTAAACCTCTTTTAAGCTAAACACTGTTTAATTCTATTGTATTCGATTTTGAAACAAAAGAAATAACTAACCAAGTGCGTTTGAAATCAGATCATCAAATGTGTTCAATTATACAATCTCACGTTAATACGCCCCCACTTTACAACAAGGTTGACAAGTACCTTCGCTGGAAGGGGGTCTATCAAAACATGACTTGTTATGTGAAAATAAAGTGATGAAAGTTTCTGAGAACTGTATAGTGATGAGAACAATAGGTTTTTTATAGAATCAAGTATGATTTTTTGATTTTAAGTTATAAGTGATGATGTTGCGACGGGTCGTTCTTCAAAAAGGACTTTTTTCTACGGTGTCAACCGATATCTAAAATGTCGGCTTATTTTGTATATACACTTTTTTTCTATACGAGGAACCGTTACATAAGCAACTTCTGAAGCTAGAGATTTCTGATTGTAAACAACATTCCTTTTTTTACTTTTTTACCAGGCTCAGAATATCATTTTCGCCATGTTTTAAAACAGTTCTGATGAATAGTGATAGCTCACATATCACATATCACATATCACATATCACATATCACATATCACATATCACATATCACATATCACAGGCGCACGCTTTATGTTTGTGTGGAATGAAAGGGAACACTTCGTGTTATATAATCACAAACATACGCATATTTTATATTAAATATTGTGCAACTACTAAGGAACTCTGAGCCTCGAATTTGTGAAAAGAATTAAGCAACTTCTGGGGCAGATAGTTTGAGAGAAAGGAAGGATTTGGGGAGCATACAAGGGACATTTTTTTCACAGACGATATTATTTGGGGTCATGACCACGCACAACACACAGAAAATAGGATCTCCTCATGAATATATCCTGGATTCATGGCCTACAGAATTGCACGGCATGACATGTTACCGCGGGTGGTTAAATATCTTAACATAGGCGTAAGATATAAACTTCCAACTTTACATACATGATCGTGAGTCCAGTTTAGGGGGTAAATTGCTCAAAAAGCTCTCGTACAAAAATATCCCAACTCCCAAAAAAATCTTCAACTCCAAAAATAATCTTTCAACTCTTTCAACTCTTTAAAAAATCTAAAATCTTAATAAAAGAAGTGTTTAATACAACACTTTTAAATAAAGATGATATCATTTTTCTTTTCTTATTTTGTATTCAACAGATGCGTTTAGGAAAAGGTTAAGATATAATAAGAAAAGTAATTTGTATTTTTTTGTATAAGTTAGGCCAGAATTTTTTGTCTCGTTTTAATGTTATATTGTAAAAACAAAGATGGAAGATACACTTAAAATATCTGGTGAAGTATCTGTTTTTTTATTTTGTCTGCGCTAACAATAACTTGATTGGATAATTCATGTACTAGGGGCATTGTTTGTCAACTATCGTGGAAAATAATGAAGTAATTAACTTTGTCAAAAAGCAAAAAGGTATCCAAAAAACAAGAAAAGTGTGATTCTAGGAGGGGAGGGAAAGTGTCGCATGTTCCTGTAAATTTATCTGAATCAATGATTGAAGGGACAGAGAGAACTATTAAAAAAAACATAAAATCCATAAGGTAATTTTAAAGAACAAAAGTTTGTCGCCGGACAGCCGACATTTTCTAAATTTTTGTAACTTCTATGATTATTTCGCGATGATATTAATTGCCACGTGTTACAATCATTTACGAAGTTTGGAGAGAAATAGATTATTTTAGCTAAACATTTTAATTCAAATATTTCATACTCCAGATTGATCAGAACACTGGAAAGGAACCAAACCAAATATATTCATTTTACCATTTAGCAACATATCTTTCACTTTTTTTTATTTATTTACAACAACGGCTCGTGTGTACAAATTGTTTGGCAAGG
>JAUKPT010001466.1:0-15265 GCA_032273505.1 Nanomia bijuga
TTCCCTCTTTTAGGGTGCGAAACAATAGAAATCTCTTTATTTCTTCCCTATTTTCCTAATTTTGCTTATTTCTTCCCCCACCCGGGGGAAGAAATATTTACCGTTGTATAGAATTAATAGGGATATCATTTTTTACCATGCAATAACTCGGAATAAAAAATAAAGATACGCGCCAACGTTGGTAAAAAGAATCAATCTATGTGTTTTAAAGTGATGTTTCTTTTTTATTTGGAATAAAGTTAAGGTACGGGCTTTTTAATCTGAAAATAAAACAGTCTAACATCAAAGAAATTCTTCCGCGATACTGTGATAAAAAAAGCTACTTTGATTATTTTGTAGAGCCCATATCTTCTAACGATTACTTCATCAAACTTTCGACCAAAAGGGACTGGGTCCCTTGGGTCCCTTTTTTATAATTGAAATATACCATTTAAACACAAATTTTATATATAATCATAATCGTTGACCGGGTTTTATGATCGTGATCACGAAAGAAGATTGTGATAATGCAGAAGATGTGTCGCAATTCTACTATAGATTTATATTCCTAGAAAGAAAGAAAAAATAGGTTCGTAAAGCGATGGGAGAAGTAATAGAATGCAATATAACTGAATGGACTTGTTTTTTAACCTTGACTTGTTAAAACATGTAAATCAGATTACTCTGAAAAAAAAAACTTTTTTCTTCTGCCTTTGATACAATGGCCGTCAAATGCTACTGTTTATACTGATGAAATGTTGCTTAGTGAAAACAGATTCCGATTAAACACAATCTTTTTATAATTGCATTTATGCAGCTTTGATTGTGATTACAAAACTTCGAACACTTTGTCTGTTACTATGCCTTAGATTCAGATGACGACTAATTCTCTGAATATGTTTTAACGGAATGACGCCGCTTTCCATTGAATAGGTAGAATATGTCAATACTCGAATATTCTTTCATTTCATCATGTGAATAAAAAATCTAGGAAACCGACTTTCGCAGTAACAAACGCGCAAAATCGTTTTGTGTTGTTGTTGCTGACGCTGTAACTTGAATAGGGTTAAGAGTGAATAAACATAACACTTTTTTTCGTCATGTCGTATTTATTGATGATTTCGGGCATCTATGTTGTAACAGTTTAACTCTCGTAATGCGAATTATTTTTTGTTTACATAGTATCACGACATTTTACTCGAAATGATGCATCAAGTGATTTCAAAAACGAATATTTTATAAGATTATAGTGTAAATAATTCTTATGCGTGCGATAAGTTTCATATGCTTTTTTGACATATAACAAAATGACTGAATAACTAATGGAGCTCAATTCGTTTACTAAATTCAGTGGCGGATCTGATCCTTTCACTGAGTATCTCCAAGATTCTAGGACTCGTTTATGCTCCGTTATCTAAATTCTACTCCATGAAAAAGAATCATTTGCTTTAAAATGAATGTATTCATGAATATACTGAATACACTCCAGAACCGCCACTGAAATTAACACTAAAACAAAACAACACTAAAAATTAATTACAATAAAAAAAATCGATTCATAAAAATAATTTGACTATATATGAAGAAATTAAAAAAATTAGAAGCAAGCAAAAAAACGTATTCATTGTGAAATATTTAAAATCAAGATGTGGCGATAAAAACTATATATCATATATTATATATAATAATCTTTCATTTACATTGTTAAAAATATAATTATAAAAAAATCTTGTTATTTTTACTTCATTTTGGATCAAGCATAAAATGCATATTATCTTTCTAAGGAAATTCTTTTTGTGGTAGGTGAAGAAAGCAGTCGAAATGCTCTTTAATGTCAAAATAGAGACAATGGCTCAGGGGCGAAGCTAGGGACGGTGCCAGAAATTGTCAAAGTAAGGCCGAATGCTAAACAAGGCCCAAACAGCCCGAAAATATCTTCTACTCATCTCTTTTGGGACATTATGTCTAACTTATTCTTCGGCAATATACCAATACATCAAAAATAATTTGGCATCAAAAATGAAAAGGGTACTCTACTAAAAGACGTATAGGTTTATGAAGATGCTGTAGAATTTTATATGTCACATGATCTATTTATCTATCTTTTACTCGCACAAAAACCATTTCCTTAGAATATCTTTTAAAATTCAATAGAATACACTTGGGTCAGTTACAACTCCAATGTCGTCTCATATATACAAAATAAAATCATCTACCCCCCCTCCCAACAAACCCTTAACTGTAACCTTATATTCACAACAGTAAAAATAAAGTCAAAGTTTTGAAGGGAGACATTTTGAAGTAGATCTCATCTAACTCAAGTTGGATGTATGAAGCGTTAAGTTTCTTTAAAATATCAACTTGACTTCTTTTCAGAGAAAATAAATGATTATTTTATTTAATAAAGAATCCAATACCCTTCAGTATATGCCTCCTATCAATGGCTATAACTCTTGTTTGCCAGGTTGAATATTATATTATCTGATTGGTTCACTTAAAAATGTTGCATAAAATTAAGTTTCGGCTAAACTAAGAATTGTGTCATATTGGGAATTACTGGAAATCATCGGCTTTCAGCAGAATAGAATAGTCGGCAAAATATTAGTCGGCCAAAATATTAGTCAATTACTTCAAAAAACGACAAGAAAGGGTCACCTAGCAAATATTTGATCACTTTTTGTCGATTTCTTTTTACCGACAAGGTATGTAAATTCATACTTAAAATAAAAATAAAAACTTCAATTCATTGTTTTTCATCGTTTTGCACATTTAGAATAAAAATGATCTACTTTCAGCTTTTTCAGAGACTTTTTTTAAAGTCAATTAATTACAATCAAATCCCGTTAATACGGACCCTGGATATCTAAAATCCATATTGGCACAAAATTTATCAGATTAACAGGTTGACTGTATATATGAGAACACTCATACTATCCAACTTCATTAATAACGTTTGATACACCATCCAGTAAATAATATCTAAATTTTAAATAAACCACAGGCCTGTCAGAAAAAAGGTAGAGCGCGATCTGAATGAGGATTGCACAGAGTGCTTGCGCGACCGAAATGGTATTTAAATACGCAAGTATTCCACTTTATATTTCACAAATATTTTTTTTACGAGATCAATTGAGAGATATGCGTGATCGCTTTCAAAATCAAGATGCAGAATATTTTTGCGATCAACGTAATCGCGCTACGTTGACAGGCCTGAAAACATTCAATTTACAACCCCAACTAATGTATTTACGCAGACAAGTAATAAAATGATGTAAATAACAATAATACAATATACATGTATATACACAAGACAGAACATGGCGCCATTGTGGTGACTGCACGTGCGTTGTTAACAACAACATTGTGTTAGCAACAGGATGAGTTTGTTTTCTTGTTAGTAGAAAAGAACGGTCATCTGTTAGGAAAAGAGAGAAAAAATTAGTTAATTAATCAAACTATGATAAGTATTAGCTCCTTGTATTCGACCTCCTACTCACATAAAAGTATCTCCCCCTTGTCAACAAATAGCCCAGAAATTTAACCCTCATTTAACTAATCTGATTTATCCCTTGCCCATAGCAGAAATTTTTTTGCCAAAAACCGCGGAATTTTTGTGTATTCTGCCTAAATTTAGCGATTAACTTTGCCAACCAGGATTAATGCGTGAACAATTCACATATAGATTAATATGGGGATAAAGGTGAAATCCAAAATTTTAGCCTTTTTTTGAACCTATGTTTCCTTGATATAAAGTGATTAGATGGAAGATTTTTCAACGAAACTATCAAGTTAGTTAGTTAATTCAGTTGATTAATCTTAATTAATCTTAATTCTGCATTCTCAGTAAAAATATATAAATATGTTTAAATTCAATTATTTACAAATTTTTCGTTTAAAAAAACATTAAAAACATTTAAAAAAAATCATAATAAAAAGATACGATGGATCAAGTTAGGTACACAGTCCAAACATATCCACAAATGTTTAAAAAAGAAACATTGATAAAGAAACAAAGCATCGTGCCTAAAAAATTCTTACTCTTTACTCTTTACGGACACAGTAAAAAAAGAGCACATGATTTAAAACATGGTCTTTTCTTTGCGGCGAAGGTTTGGATCAAAATGTAGGTTAATATACAATTGATCACTAGAACATCCCATCCAAGAGACTCGGTTGTATTTGAAAATTTTAAACCATTTTTAAGATTTGTTTTTCCATTAGAAGACAATAGAAAAAAGTATATCCAGCTTGGTTGGGGTTATCCCGGTCGGTGGATAGATTTTTATATTGGAATATATTTATATTTGTCAATGGGGTAAAGCTCACCGGAGTACTTAGCCTAGATGTAGCAAATGTTGTTTTATAAGGAGCTCTTCTGATTTCCAAGCAATTCAAAGTCCTCAACTCATAGTATTTTTCATTAATTCGAATTCTTAAATTAATGTACACGATGGAATCAGTAATTCTCAACAGTTTTGTCTTATTCCAAGCTTAAATTATATTGCAAAATTTCCACCCTAGACAAGGTTAAAAAATATCGAAACCCTAAACTTGGCGATATGTTTATCTTTTACATAAAATCAATTCAACAGTTAGATAAAAAATCTCTTTTTCCCGCCAAATATTATTCCATAGTTACAAGACAATTATGATTTTTTCTCTCTTCTTCGCAACGAAACCTTTTTGAAAAAATTGGCTCATTAAAAAAGACGTGTGCATTTTTTAAACGACACTTAACAGGTTACCATGAGATGAGTATAACTAGAGATCTTTAATGAAACGAGGTTCTATCATTACTTTCAATATACCAGTGGCGAAGGTCAGGGCTGGTGCCAAAGAAAGTTCTTTCATTTCAGATAAGGAGTAGTAACGGAGTAAGGTATGTGTTAGAGAAGATCAAGAAAGGTAAGGCCAAATATGTAACTGTTTTTAACGAATTTTACTATCTCTACGTCCAACCCCTTTTTTTGGTCCGGATCAAAGAATTGTTTGTCCGGATTTTGATCCATAACCTCTTTGCAAGCCGGATCAAAATCCGGATCTTTCTTTGAAGACGATTCAATTCCGAATTGATTTATATTCATCAAGTAATCTTTTTCTTTATATTCTCTCATCCATCCGTATCATATATATATATATATATATATATATATATACATCCTGATCATTTGTAGGTTTCACCGGGGTCCACCTATTCCTGTGATGACTGGGGACGGTCAATTAGTTCAATTTTCCACCAGGAAACTATTCAGAACTCACCAAAGTAGTTTCCCCGGGCACTTTGTCAAGGTGCGTATATTGGCACATTGTTAAAAATCTTCATTTATCTTTTAGGATACTCTTAGTAGAAGGTTTGAATAATTTGGTAGAAATGCAGAGAGAATGGTAAGTGGCAAAGAGTTTAAATGAACAACCGTCGCCATCTTTATTTAATGTATAGTACTAGTGAATACATTTGGACCAGTGCACAAATTAAATCTCATCTTAAATGAGGAGATTTAAATAACTCTAATTCTCAGCTGATAGAAAAGTATACAAACCTAATTACTCCATCCCCTGAGCAATACCTCCAGATAATTGGGCTGTCTCAGGTAAACCTGCGTATGAACCATCAAGGTTAAGTAGACCCATATCGGTCGATTGAAGCCCTTTTGATCTGTCTTTAACCTGTGAAAAAGCATGAAAATAACAAAACTAGGGGTTCAACTATGCATTCTTCGGGTAATCAAATTTGCAGTGGGGAACAATGCATAAAATACCATAAATATATGCTGTTGACTAATTTCTTATTTCGATATTATTCATATTTTTAGAACATGTATAAAATTACTTACCTCAAGATATCACAGGTGAGTAAATAAACCGACTATCTTCTAGCACCACCAATCAAGATTTAATATCATAGAAGAGCTATACAAAAAGTATGCAACTGAGGCAGTAATGAGTGTATGGTATTGTTTGAGCATGGGTCTTGGAATTTCGGTTTGACAGTGACATACTTTTTGCATTGCCCTAACAAAAAGAAATTTTAAATACATTTTTCCAACTCGTAGTATGAACAGATTGACAAAATTATCATCTCACAGAGCCTTTTTTAACATACATTCTGCCCCTCCCCCCAATAATGCTTTCGCCCTCCAGCAATCTTCGATTTTCGCATAAACCAGTATTTTGGTACCCTTATACTAAAGTACTTTTAGCACTTTTTTTGACCGAACACCACCCTATTTCTAAAGTTATAGCATCCGACAACATGATCTGACGGTCATCCAAGCTAGTATCAGTGTTGTAAAGAGTTATGACTTTCTCTGTCATGGTTATAAATCATTTATGTGGCAAAGATTTTCAGATTTCTTAAATTTTCAAATCTCTAGCGAAAATCACTTACACAAAAATGGCTAAAATTCAAGTATTTTAGTACTCTTTTACTAAATGTTTTTTAGACATCTTCCAAACACCACCAGCCTACTAAAATGTCATGTATTTTAGTACCACCCCCTACTGAAATTACAGCTTAGAGACTAAGCAAATAATTTTCTTCGGAAAAGTTAGATCTTCACTCAGAGAAACTCATGCAAAAGCCCTTCAAACCTGCATCGACTTTCCTAGATCATTAGGTTTAAAAGAAACTAGCCCCCACCAATAAACAATCCCTCAGTAAGCCCTCTTATTAGAACTACCAACCTGAGATTAATTTAGACAAACCAAAATGTTAATTTTGTTATTGCGTTACTTTGGTATGGGGCATATTTTCAAATTATCTTCCCGAAGAGCTAGATTTACGATTTACGATTTACTATTTAAAAATAGAACATCAAAAAACAAGATAAGACAGGGTCGAGGTTGAAGATAGAGGGAGCCAGGGGACGATTGCTCCATTGACACTTTCTTGTAGCTATTATACTGATTTAGTAGTAAAAAAAACGAGATAAGTGATTCTTGTTTTTTTAAGAGATGGAAAAATGTCGTTGATACCTTGACATAATTAATACCTAGTCAAATGTATCTCAAAGAAACAAGTAGATGTAAGTAGCAGTAATTAAAAAGCAATTAATAATTAATGAAATTAATAGAAAATATTAGTAAACATTAGAGTAAGCACACCTGATTAGCATCTTTGTTGTAAGGATGAAACATATTTCTAACTCTGGTTATATGTCCCCGTATAGTCCCATTCCCTAATAAAAGAAAGAAAAGAGCATATTAACACAAATTAGACTAAGAACTAGTGTGTCCCAGAAAAAACGCGATACCAGGTTACTTACAGCCAAAGTAAAGATGCAAATTTTAAAATAAAATTTGATGAATTTATTGTTGGGATACCTAATATTTGGCTTTAACAGATTTTTTATTCCGTGATGACCATTGCTGTTTGTTTTAGTTTGGTTCTTTTTTTTTCTGGGACAGCCTGTATTAGAACTAAACTAAAAATGAGACAAAAAGGTACACACGTACCTTGACAAGAAACTAAGGTTTTGAAACTAGGGTTGGACAATGCATACAAATATCGTTAAATATGATTTATATGATCAGGGGTTTAAATCACTTGTTTCATAATGTAGATGGTAGTAAATAAGTCGTAATAGGAAAATTTAATGATGGCACTAGATAAGGAAATACCTAAATTATATGCAGGTTAACTACAACCATTGCGCATCAAGAATAGAAATTCTAATTGCGAACGGTATTACACATGAAAGCGAAAATTCAATAGACCTTTCCGTAAATTACGCCATGCTTGCATGGAAGCGAGACAAAAGCTGCTTAACAATAGAAATAATGTAAACAATTCATAAATATTCATTGTAAAAAGTGTCTTGTTTAATATTTGAGCATCCTCCGCCTCGTTTCCAAGCGACAGATGTTATTTACGGAAAGAAGTATTCATTTTTGTGAAATTATTACTCGTAAAGGGCCCGTCAATGAACTCATTCTGTAATCTATAACATGTTTTAGTCTCATGGAGGGGTAGAGAGAGATTAAAAGCAGAACGGTCCAATCAAAAGCCAAGAATTTGTATTTTATCCTTTTTTGTCAACTGCCAAGAAGCAGTTATTGGTTATGGCTTTAGTTTTAAACGAATCCGTAGAGGGACTGACATTAAAAGGTGATCCACAAAGCAAGCATAGACCTTAAATAGAATTGTAAGTGGCAATGCAATATATTCCTGAAGCGCAAAGAAAAATACGACGAGAACTCGGAAAAAACAACCTTACATATCATTGTAAAGATAAACAAAAGAAAATTTTCAGACTAGGTCTTAAAAGGTTTTTAAATCTCAAATTTCAACTACAAATTTCAACCACAAGTGCTCCACTGGTTAAGAAAGGAGCGATAAAAGTAAATACTGTACGGCAGGTTATCCGAATAACTGCCTGGTAGTTTTATGGTAAGTTTTACTATGCCTATTGGAAAGTTGATAGAGAACGTAAATTAGTGAAGTGACGAAACCGTGCATACCGGTCAAATCTTGCAGGAATATTCTCCTTATGATTGCTACGGCTTGAGGTCTGCCTACTCAAAATATTTGAATAAGGCTCAACGAAGTTCTCACGTATGTACCAATCGGCGATACATCGAAGCTATTCATGCAAATCACTTTACTAATAAAGTTAAATCGGACTGATATAAAGTATACATTTTAAATGAATTGCAAAAAAACATGACGTGGACACTAAAAGCAAAACAATTATGATACAATACAACGAAAAGGTGTCAATTTAATCACTATGGAAACATTAAATACATCATTTTACGAGTATGTTTCAGGGTGTCCAACATACAAATGCGAAAACATCGACTTGATTGGTTAAACCTTCATGCAAGGACAAATCTTGTGTGATTAATGTATTTTAGGTCCGAGACCCAATTCTGAAATACATTTCTTCGGATTTTTACACATTTCAGTGATAAAGACATCCTAGTCCTTTGTTAGAATTGCATTGGCATGGAAAAAGGGCACACAGCCAAGCATTAGACAGAATTAAGCATAGTTGTTAGTCGAACAATCATTTCCCAAAATTAACCATCAAAATAAGGGAATCAACTTCAAGCAGGGGGTAATAAAATAAAAGACATACAGCCCTTTAGTAGGGGGGCACTGTCAGGAAAATGTCTCAGAAACATTTTGGGTACTAAATTTTAGCCAATTCTGCGTAAAACTTATGGTTAAGTGATTTTCGCAAGAGATTTCCTGATAGACATCTGTTTTTATAGTTAAGACTTGATACAACCTTGATATTACCTTGTTGAATGTCAGATCATATTGTTAGATGGGAATAAGATGGCGTGCGGCAAAAAAAAGAAAAAAATGCTTTAAGTAGTATTTTGGCCGAGGGGTGGTGGTTTACCAATTTCTGGCTAAAAGTACTTTAGTATGCCTTTATGTCTTGTATTTCAGTACTGACTCCTCCTGCTTTAAGGTAATCTTTGGCTGAAAATATACACAACATCCACCAATTTGTCTTAAAAGGGCCGAAATACAGCTTGCAGGGCTTAGATATACCTTAAAGCAAGATTCGAGGTTTCACCCGTTCAGCGTCTTGCGAAAGAATATGTTCATATCAGCTCGAGATGCTTCAATACACGTTTTTGTAATTCCTGACGCCATTTTGTATCCTTAATCTTTATTCATTTATTACTGTACCACCTGTGTGGGGTAAAACCCATGTTCAATTAACTGAAAGCAAATAATTTCTGAATACACTGAAACATTTAAGCACCGTCGATTAATTCAATAATTAGGTTGTGTATGTAATTTTGATTGTTAACAGACAAAAAGGAAAAAATTGCGGATTCTCTTAGACTTAAAAATAGCAAATCATAACGTATTCGGGTTAACTTACACGACTTAAACCTCACCACCTTAATATGTTTCAATTACGGTTAAGAGAGGCATCAAATAAAATTGCTTTTGCAATAGTCTAAAGTGAAGGGTGTTTTATTTCCGAGCTAATTAATTGAATTAATTATTTTGACATCTTTACATGATACTAAGGAAGACTTCTAGTGTATTCTGATGCTGGAATGAGGGAAGTAAGGAACTAATAAAGCTGAGAATACGAAAAACTAGGCTGTGCGTTCTTAGCATGCAATATTCATTTCGGTTCTGTTTTAAATTGATGCACTTATACATACCTCGATTTTTGGAAGCCATTTTTAAATATTGTTTGATACTATTCTTTCGGTTGAAAGTCACAAGCCAGTTTTTATTAAAAAAGAGAATAATTTCAGAAGGTAAACTGAAGAAGATTACAAGCTTTCAAACTGCGGGGTTTTAAAAAATCAATGGTACACAATTAGAATTCTCTTCTTTTGCGAATTTGGATTAAAATTTACCGTAGATGCCCAAATTCACACTTTTTCAGTTTTATCGACTTTTTGGCCGAATTTTACGGCCATTTTTGCTCGGTAAATATTAATTTAAATCCTAACAACCAATACATTAATGAACTTGCCGAAAGGCATGGATTCTTTTAGTGATTTTATTTTTTTCAACCCCACGGTTCAGAAACTCAAATTGTGATTTCTTCTATTCCCAAGGTGCTTCTACGTGGATTACAAAAAAATAGTATCAAGATGTATTGAAAAATGGCTACATAAACTGATTTATGTAAGAAGTGCATCTTGTTTTGAAGCAGACTTACAGTTACTGACATTTGTTTACCTGTGGGCAACTTAGTTATTTAGAGGCCGTCGATACCTAATCCGTTCTAAAACAGGTTTCGATTCATTAAAGCTGTACCCTTTCCTTTATCCGTTCATAGACAAGGTGCGAATTCTCGACATCTAAAATAGCAGATACTCGCTTAAGAGATACTAGCATGGTTTCCTCAGGATTTTTTGTGCCCCCAAGATAAATGCAAATGCCCCCAAGGCGTTTTGTCCCCCCAATGTCAAAGTGGCCTGATTGTGCCCCAAAGACGTCAATTCTCATTGACGTTATCATAAAGTTCGTTAAGGGAAATCCCTCGGGCCCCTGGACAATAATATCATAACATTCCCAAAGAATGGATGCCATTGCACATGAAATTGAAATATGCTAGTATCAAAAATATAAAATCTTGCTAGGGTTTGAGCCCTCAAGATGACTTTTTCCCCCAAGATTTTGAAAATAAAAACTTATGACCCCAAGATAATGAGGGTCCAAAAAATTCTCCCCCCCCCCTATATACTTGGGGTGAGGAAACCATGGAAGTTCTAACCTTAATATGGATTATGATTGGATCACACATTATAATAATTTATTTTAGCTTCAATTACAAAATATACTGTTAAGTGAACAGAAATATGGTTTTATGATTATGGAAGACTTCATATAACATGTCATGAGGATAAACGAGAAAAATCAAACTTTAAACTCATTTACTTGGAAATGTGAAGAAATATATGAATCAATTTTTATAGAAATCAAGTTTTGTGGCCATTAAACGAATCTATCTTTACGAAAGCGCCCTAGTGGCATAAGTAAAATTATTGTTATCTATCCAATAACATAATGAATCATAGAAATATTTTTTGTCAAAAAATTTGCAAGTAAACATATTGATAATTACTTTTCATAGGAAATCATGATTATGATAACAAGAGTCATACCCACTACTGTTTGTTTTTTCTAACTGAACTGTGTATAACTTGCTCATTTTTATTCGTTTAAACTCATTTTTATATGCATTGTAGCTACTTACGAGCACTTTAATATGACAAGTTTACTTTTGAAAATGAAGAAGAAAAAAATAAACTTTTTTTTATTTTGACGAAAAATCATAAAAATTTTATTCCACCTTAGTTATTCCACCTTAGTTGATCACAAAAATGTATTCATGTATTCAAAAATGTATTCATTTTAGCTTTATTTTTCACGAAGTTTACTGTATGTTTAATCAATCCAAAATAAGCCCTAAATGCATCAAAAATCAAGACAGAAAAGAAAAGCACACATATTTTCACGAAACAATGTTTTACCATATAAAGAAAAAATCCTTATATGGATTAATTCATTTTTGTAAAACTACCTTTCTTATAAAAATGCAAATATTTTTTGCTGAATATTGTCGTTAAATGTGTACTTTTTCATTATGACCCTTTCGAAAAATGCATAGCTAGTCATTTAAGCATTCAATAAGAGGATGATTAGTTTTTTATTATGACCACATGATTTATCATACATTACTTGACTTACATTCAAAAAATAATCAAGTAAATATTTATAGTTTACGAGGTAAAAGATTTTATTTAAACACGCATACTGACCTTCGCTTCAAAAAAAGCATATGTAGATTGAATCTTCTTTTAAAAAAGGGATGTAAGAAGGCCACCATAAATCAGATTACCTCCCAGGAATTGTGTACTATAAGTACTTGAATAACAAGGTGATAGTTATCAGCGCTTATAGAAAGTGACATTCAAAAAAAAAAAGGATTCTGACCCCTGTTGATCAACCACTAAAATTACAGATATTGGTTGAAAAGAAATAGTAAAAACTGAATATTTGTCCTAAAGATTGGAAAAACTAATGATTTTTATTAGATGCAAGTCCATATTTTAAAAAATAGTGAAAACATAAACGAAAAGAAAAATAACCTTTTAAAAAATCCTTTATACTCATCACTAAATGATTTTTTCTTTAATCGTGGACTGTTTACGTTAGATGGCTTTCGCTTCACAGCTTGAAATAATTTAACAGGACCATTATTTGTATCATCCCCTCTACAAATTCCACAGGTACATGATATTGCATGCAATGTTATGTAGCGATCCTCAATCAATTTTTGCAGATGTTGACCATGAAATCTTATACTACGCTTCCAATCTTTGCAAGATGCACGACCAGACAATGTTTCAAATTCAATTGGGGTGTACCAGCGATCTTCAACCTTGATCGATTTTCCTTTTGAACCTGAACCAAACTTAATTCTATGTAATTCACCAACATTGTCTCTACAGCGAACTGTCAAAACATCAGCATTAGCTGCAGATTCCCATGTTTGGCCGTTGTATAATTCAGAATTTAACTTTTCTGCTTTCACTTTACCTGAAATTTGACCATTGTTGGCAGTAATTGCATTAACAGTTCCATTGCCACTTGTACTACTTCCTGGAGTATCCAAGGCTGGATATTCATCCAATTCATAATTAGCTCGAGCAGCAGCATGGAGTATTGCAGAGTTTCGGATAGCCTCGCTTTGCTCAAATTCTGCATTTGCAGATAATGTTGTCACATTTCTCTTTGCTAATATTTCAACTCCATTTATCGCAAAAGTTTGTATATTTTGTAAAGCGTTAGCTGGCGCATTAGCGATTGCATTTGAATCAATCTCATCTAATGTTTTTGGTAGATTGATAAGTGCAGAGGGGGCTTTCGATGTGTAAGAAGGTCTCCTAGTAGTTGCAGAGGTAGAAGTTGGAGAAATAGCATCGGTTGAGCCTGCGTTTCCATCAGTTGGCGATGGGTTTGAGATACATGTGACAACAGGAGATTTCACTTCATTTGAGGTACTCGTGATTACTGAGGGAGAATTGCAACTTTCGTCAACACTCGTGTTCTCAACTTTCAAAGATTCATTGCGATTTGTTTCGTTCTCGTTTACAAACACATCATCTTCACCATGATCGTCGGATTTGCAATGGTCGGTCTTTATCACCAACTTCTCTGTCAATTTTGGAGGTGCTTCGTCACTTATGATAGTGAAATTTACAGTGGAGCCATTGTTTTCAGTTGTACAGGACATTTTTAACTGTGTATGAGTGTGAAGAAAAGGAAAACACTGAAAAAATATTCCAAGAAAAGGTGTTTTCGTTCTTCAACCTCGTGAAAAGCGTCGTCGATTCGCTATTCGTATGCGGTAGGTAAAAGACCGCACAGCTGCGAATTTTAGGGCCGGTTTCTTTCCAATACGCAAAAAAAACTCAACTTAGCCAATCAGAGACGGGTATCTTTAGTTCGTGGGGACGATCGTCTACTTTAATGTGTAAATATAACAATTAATCGATTTTTATCTTTTCAATTAATTTCCAAGCCGAAAAATTATTTGCAATCAAATTATCCCATTGAATATACAAACCGCGTTTTACTCAGTTTAAATGTTTATCAACCGAATATGAGTTGTGGATTTCGCTCACAAAATCCTTTCAACGTGTTCGTCAAATGAAAACAAATCAATGAATAAAATAAACAAAACAAGGATTTTAATATTTTATCAGATTTTTTAGTAAATTTAAATAAGGAGGAGGGGGTGCGGCAATGATTTTTTTTACGATTTGTTGTATAAAAAAGAAGTAAATTATCCAGAGACGAGGATACAGAAACAATAAATTAATAAAGTATATATTAAACCCAATGCAAATAAATATGGCAAAATGAGAGCTATGAGCTAGCTGAGACTATAACAAACCAGTCAGTGGTAATGGAGAAACTATCCGTTTCCCAGTAATACATGTAATATAGTTGCTTGTATTTTGCTCTCGTTTGTTGCCTGGTGGTAATCTAGAATGCCTATACAAGTACAGGGTGTCGAGCTTTCGAGGTTTCGAGATGGTTCAAGTTGCTTGGAGCAATTATTTCTATGGTAGAAGCCTCAGATATTGCGAGTAGACAAACAAAAAGGAAATGATGATTCTTAGTATCTTTGACTTCGAGGCCACAAATACAATGTCAATACACGCTTTTGTTTAAGAATAGTGTTTTCTGATTTCAAGATGATTATTTTTAACCTTTTTGGCCAAATTAATCCTAATTTATTCTTAGCATGTTCTTAAAGGAAAATTCAAGATGAAGTATTCTTAGCATTCTTAACTTTTTTTCCAAATTTTACCTTGATTATTCTTGTTAAGTAATTCTTATATAAGCGTGTAGGGTGTCATCGAATCTATGTTTCGACTTATGCTCTCTAAGGGGCTTGGCCCAATCTAAGATAAAATGTCTTGCATTTTGGCCTGAATAGATTATTTATTCAGATATGTCTTGAATATTTTAGTAGGCAAGTTAAGCGATAGTGGTTTAAGAGTACTTATATTATTTTGTATATCAATGCCATTTTTTTCATTTAGGTGTTTCTTAAAGGAGAGACTGATATGTAGGATGAGTCCTGAAATAAAAATATCAAACTTTAGTCACTGATATTAAGTCACTGTTTATAAGGTCTAAAAAATTGATTCAAAAATTCTGAAAAACACAGTCCGATCCACTGTCATTAAATAGTAGATAACTTAAAGCGGTCAAGACTGTTTTAACCCGTATATACCATTAGGTATATGAACACAGTCCTATACATGCACTTCTACCAAC
>JAUKPT010001467.1:0-15264 GCA_032273505.1 Nanomia bijuga
TCCCGTCATTAGATTTTTTGCCTTCGGGTCTAATTCTGATCCTAACCCGTCAAAGACCATTTCCTGAAAATTTCAGCCGTTCTAGGCAATTTGCAGGTTTTGACCCAATTTTTCTGCTTAGAACCTCTACTACTACCAAATAAGTACATTCAATTTTTATTTCCCAAAGCTACTGCCCAGGAGATGGGAAGTAATCTAAATGGATTCTTGGTGCATCTATACTCTCAAGTATCAACTTCAAATTCTTACTTCAGTCATTATCTCTTAAATCTTATCTCCTATAATTCCTTTGTTTGCGAAAGTAAAAATACGATGGCAAGCCACTATATCAGAAACAATACCTTTCTATCGATTACTTCACCGTTTAAATGTCATTAATCTTTGAAATTAAAAAGATCCCGAGTCCAGATATCTCGACATCAAGTTCTTTCTTTCGACGGATTTTCTCCCTTCCGCCCCTCGTTATCCCCATCCCATGTTGACACTAGTTCTTTGTTCAGATGACGGAACAGTTAATTATCCGACAGTTTGATAGGATCAACTTTAATGTTAGTCCCCCTTTCTAACATAATTGAGACTCAGATTATTTTTCTCTGGTACCCTTTTGTTCCCTCTATCAGTCTCTTACATCATACCAATGATTTTTATGTGATAAACTAATGGCCGATTTACACAACGCTATTTCTTCACGATCCCTTTTATCAATCAAGTGCTGCTACAAGACAAAACCTAGTACCTCATATTTTAACGTTTTGAGAAAATGAGCAAAAAGTTTCAAAAAGGCATCAATGTAAAATCTAAGCTAGACTTATTTATCAAATAGTATGTACCAATCTATATGAAGAATGTAACATTTGTATGCAATCAGTTACCTTTTTAATAGATTACAAGTAGTGGAAAGTTACTAGATTTTTCCATTCCCTTTTTTTAAGTTACTAGGTTTTGCCATTCAACTAAGTAGGAAATTTGAGTTACTAGGTTTATTCATGGTTGATAAGTAACTACCGGGTGCGCCAAAAAAAAGGTTCCCCTGTTTGATTCAAAATTGTGGGGATGGAGGAAAGATGTAGCCTCTAAAGTTATTCCATCGTTTGTAGCAATGTTTAACCTAAATTTTGGTATACTACTTTTCAAATTTGGTCCAGTGGTTCAAAAGTTATGATAAAAAGTCTGATTTTAGACTTTTTCAAAAAGCTCGAAAAATGGCAAAAAACAGCAGACAAACTTTTATATAAAAGATACGGTTAAAAAAGAAGGCAAAAACATGTCCAACATTATGTTTAACATAATGGTAATATTACCTTCATGAGAACGAATCTTTAAAGCAAAAACTCTTATAACTGTTTCAAAATTTACGTGCTTGTACAAATTTAATTTTCACCAAGGGGTATGTCAAACATAAAATATGGAGCCAAGCCATTCAGTAACATGAACCATGCATTAATTGAAAGAGCTGAAATACTGTAAATAGGTGTATTAATGTAAATGGTAGTACTTTTTCAGATGAATAATATTATATAAAATTTAAGTTAAACCTTCTTCTAAATGATGAAACAACTTTAGAGGCTACATCTTTCCTCATTCTCTCATAGTTATGCTTTAAACAGGGGGACTTTTTTTTGGCGTACCCGGTAGGTTTTTCCAGTAAAGAAGTTGAATTCAAAGGAAACACTTACTAGGTTTTACCTTTCACTACCCTTAAAAAAAATGCATTTTAGCATTTTAGATTTTTCCTTGCAACCGGAGCCGGTTTTCAAAATCGAGACTTTGGATTTAATGTTTTGCAATTGACTATCCAATTTTATTCATTTTTAATGTATTTGAAAATCTATCAATTGTAA
Organism: Nanomia bijuga; assembly: GCA_032273505.1. NCBI lineage: Eukaryota > Metazoa > Cnidaria > Hydrozoa > Siphonophorae > Agalmatidae > Nanomia > Nanomia bijuga. The sequence continues at coordinate 1,842 of JAUKPT010001467.1, forward strand.
AGAAAAATCAAATCGGGGCCCGGTTGTTTAAAGCTGTTTTAAGCTTAACACTGAAAGCCTATTGCAATTGATGCGATAACAATAGAAATTTCTTGCGTTAAACAGTGTTTAAGCTAAAAGACGTTCAAACAACCGGGCCCGGGTGTTCCAAATAATGAACATTTGACGACATTTTTCCGATGGGAAATTAGATAGAAGGTACACCCGATAGATGTAAAATACAAAATTAAGGAAATTAATTAAGATAAATTTGCTAAAATCTTAAGATTTGACTTCGATGGCCTAACTGAGTGAAACGCATTAAATGCAGAAGAAATTTATGCCATATTCTCTTTGGCGTAATTTATTTTTGCAGATTCGGACCAACTCCGCAAAAATTAGTTCAGCAAAAATAAATAAATATTGGTCATCTGCAAATATTTGATCCATTGATTTTTTGAGATTTTTCATCTGCAATTCAACCATGGACGAATGACGAGAACTTTCTCTAAGTGTAATCTCACTCTTATTCATGCTTCTCTTGTGACTTGTCGTACCGATAACAAATATCCCTCCCCCTATTGTGCAACAAACAAAGATCAACTCGTATTAATTGCTCGATCGATTGATTAATTTACTTTGTTTGCAGATGATTAGTTTCTGTCATTTTCTTCTTTAGTCCAATTATCTCAAAGACAAGATGTGATTTTATCAATTTCCCCCCTTTTTTCTAATTTCTAAATTTAGAGATTATATTCATTGATATTCTACCGATTATAAGTTTTATTTAGGAGAAAAAAAATTCAGGCACAAAGATGAACTTTGTAGAGCAACAAAAACAAAACCATCATAATGTCAAAAAAAATAAGACTAAAAAGTGAAAAAGGTGACTAAAGGAAGTGCATCTTTTCGAGAAAGTCTCCTAAATCACATGAATACAGATTTATTTCGAAAGCACTGATGTTCTGAGCTGTAATTTCGTCACGTGACACTTTGTCACGCGTCTTTTTGTACCAAACGACGTTTTACCACGCGACAATTCACCACGCGACAATTTGTTACCACGACAATTTTTTCCCTACGACAATCCACGACAATATGTTCCCTACGTCAATTTTTCATCATGACATCTTATCACGAAGAATGACAATTTATCACAATGACTTTTCGTCACCACGACAATTTGTCCCATATGACTTTTCGTTACTAAAGAAATTTCTTATTTATACGAAATCACGAGATACGACAATTTGTCACTATATAATAATATGCACTTTCGATCGCACTACGAGTACACACGATATTAAAAACAAATGTGCCAGAAGTAGCGAAATAAGCTAAGAGTGTACTTATCTTGATCATTGATCGTCAAAATTGGCGACAGAAGCAAACACTGATAGTGCAAATAGATGCAGCATGTCCTGTGATTCGCCATATTTAGCATTTGAGTTTTTTTCCGAATTGAAAGTTAACGAATCTTAATAGTTGAAGATAATTTTCAATAATCAAAATATTCAATATTAGACCGATCGATCGAGCAAAATTTAAGATATTTTCCAAAAACCTATTTTCTGGCTCGTTTTGGGCCAAAATATACTGATTGAGGCAGAACTTTTTTTAGATGGAATAACCACCATTAATATGCAAAATTATATAAAAAAAAATGTATTGCGCGATTTTTTATTAGAACCCTTTACTTCGCGCCCTGAGTTATTTTTTTCCAAAATTGACTAAAATTTTCAAAATGAAATTGTGCTTAACCGGTGCTTTCTGATTCATGCACATAAAACAACATATCCATTACGCCGGTACCAATTTACCTGTGTCCATTAGCTCTTAACTATCTTATTCTATAAATTTTTGTAATCCCATTTTGCCCCTTCCCATTACGCTTCCTTTCATTCCCGTTTACGTCTCCTTCACATTAGGCTTTCTCTCATTACGTCCCTACTATCTCTCATTTCAATTATACCCCCTTTCTACCAGTTACCCTCGATTCCTTTATTATACCCTTTCTTTTTATTCCCATTATGCCCCGTACGCACAAATTATCTTCGGTAAATTTAGCATAAGGCAATTTTAGACCTTTTCCCAAAATTTGACCGATTTTGGGTACCAAACAGACATTTTTAAATAGATATCAATATTAATATTAACTTTTAGAAGACTCTTTGAAAACCAGGTCCCGGTTGTTCAAAGCATGTTTAAACACTGTTTAAACCTATTGTATTTGATTCGATAACAATAGAAATATCTTACGGTAAACAGTGGGTTAGCTAAATAACGTTCAAACAACCGAACCCAGAACAGAAGAATTAAAGCATTTGAAACGATTTAGATTACAAAAACTGCTAGCTTCAAACAACTCATTTTGGCCCTTTTTAGTGAGAGGACACTAGCCGCCAAAATATCATTCCCTGGACTCAAACGTCGTATAATTAAAGGCTTTTCAGCATGATGCCAAAAATAGTAACATAATCTTGTAATTGAGTGTTATGTTGAGAAAAACAACGTACATTAAAAAATTAGACGCGGACACCATTTTAAACTAACTTGATTTTGCAGACGTCAGACGCAAAATAAAAATTACTTAGCGCTTAGGCTGACTCCTTGGGATATCTTGAAGGCCGCCCAACTGAACCCGGATCTTTCAGGAGTCCGCAATGTGCTGTAAAACGATGCAAAAGTTATTGACACGTATTTTCTTTTTAAATAACCTATCGTGTGAACTGCACATATTTCTTCCGTTTACAAATCATGTCCGATCGCTATCAATTTTTTTCCGTTCATTGATCGACCGTAATAATTAGCCCTGGCAATAAGTCGGGATTTAAGGGTGACAAATTGTCGTGGTGACAAAATGTCGTAGAGAACGAATTGTCGTAGTGACAAATTGTCGTATATAAGAAATTGTCGTGGTGACAAATTGTCGTGGTGATAAACTGCTGTTGTGATAAACTGTCGCCGTTACAAATTGTCGTAGGGAACAAATTGCTGAGGTGACAAATTGTCGTAGGGAACAAATTATAGTGGTGACAAATTTTCGTAGGGAACAGATTGTTCTGGTGACAAATTTTCGTAGGGAACAAATTGTCGTGGTGACAAATTGTCGCGTCGTAAATTGTCGCGTGGTAAAACGTCGTTTGGTACAAAAAGTCGCGTGACAAAGTGTCGCGTGACAAAAAGTCGTCACACGCGATATTTCCACAAAAAATTTCATGACTTTTATACTTTTTACAAAGAATTAAGGTTGTTCCAAAACATCATTTACTATATACTAAAATAAGCATAATACGAGCATGATTTAAGCCCCAAACTTGACTAAGCATATCCAAGCATGATCTTCAAAAGAAGTATGTTTATAAAAAACATCTAGTTCATAATATATCATTGAAACAGAATAATAATTCGTGGAGAATCAAGTAGAACAATTATCATCAGTGATTAAATCATTTTTATTTCAACTTTCTACATAGAGCTAAAATATAAGCTAAAATAAACACAAAAGATGAGTAAGTCGTACCCTCGCAACCAAAGTGTCGTTAGGGTCTCTCTAACCACATACAATGTTCTGATTGGAAGTAATCTGTTTTGAATTGAATCTAATTTTCTGTTTTTAATTACAACACTTAATTATATTTTATATGTAATAGGAATATGATAGTATCGTTATGCTTATTGTCTAATTCACTGCGTTCAAACGAAAATAACTTAATTTATTTCCTGATTCATTACACCTAATTTACTAAGGTACTTCACTATAAATTCACTATAAATATAAATCATACATTTTATTACATAGTATGAAGTTAACACATCGTGTGATGCACTGCTTATCTATTGTACTCCCAGTAGGATCAAACATAATGTGCACTGCCTGATCATATAACTGTGTCAGAGCACAAAACTTGCTTACGAACTGGCTAACGATCTATGTTTATTCATTAATCCAGATACAGTGATCAGCGTATTACTCACTCACTCAGGGCAATCGAATTATGGAAGTCTTATCACATTGCTAGCACCATCTATTTGTATGCACTTCTTTTCTACCAAACTCAAACCATAATTCAATAAGAAAGATAATCTTCTGTTTTGACCTAGCATATCGAAATTTTCTTCCTTAATACTGAATCTTGATTGATCGTATATATAAAGTAGTGCAGTAAATAAATAAATTATATAAAATATCGTATATACTTTAAAAATTGTTCGCCACTAATGTCATGTGTTATACAAACACTAATTTTTGTCGAATGCTACCCAGATTTTAGAAATGACATCTAACCGTTAATTGTATAATTACCCTTTTCCAAAAGATCAGCTTTGTTCAATTTTAAAGCCTTGTTTTTTAGTCGAGGGAAAACCTTTCAAATAAAGGTAGAAGTCACTGGCTGAACGCTGGTAGCACAAATTGATCTTCTTCTTTTCGCAATGATTCAACTGATATAACTGATCCAACAATCTCGCAAGTTGATATCCTTCACTGAACCAAACTTTGCTGTGCTGAAAATACAAAAAATATTTTAAGTATTTAAGGTCTGGAGAAATGTAAGAAATGTAAGAATTATGGTGGGTTTGGGGAAGGGAATCAATTTCACAAATGACGTCAGGAACTTTTTTGCGGAAACTCCGCATTTTATAAACTTAAGGCTCGATTTACGGAGCACTAAGGTTCCATTCAATCGTAAATAAATTCATTCATCTATTTTATCAAAACCAATGATTTTGTCGTTCATTTTTCATTATTCCAGAGTAGAATTGTCCCCTATGTACGTAGAAGGTTTTTCAGATTATGAGAAAATGCTGCTTGCCGTGTTTCATGATGCTCGTGTTTTGTTAGGCAGTAGTTGTATGTTCTCGATGGATTCTATTTAGCTTTCGAACCCTGTTTCAGTTTTACACATGTTCTCAATTTGCTATCTTCATTTGTCTCGATGATGAATCATGATTCCAATAAGTTTCGGCATTTCTAAATAGTTTAAAACCGAACAGAGCTCGTGTAATGTTAGTATAAGTAAGGCCTTCGTCATCAAATTTCGTGATTGCCACTTCGTTGAACAGGCGATTTCCATCTCCTGATGACCTAAAAAATGCATTGAAAAAAGATTTGAGGGAAGAAATACAATAATACAATAATACACTTAATTCAACAACAAATAGCCGAAAATTACAACTCAACATAAGAAATGGAACTGAACTGACCAGCCGCAGAATTCTTCTTCTCAGTCTGCGATGAGCTTATTCGAAAGACAGTTTTTCTTTTGAAACAGAGAAAAGTCAGTCCATGAGATTCCGAATTTTGGATCTCAGTCTGTGATGAACATCGTAGCATCGCACGCATTTCCATTTCAGTTAGATTCTCATCTTTGTTATACTAGGATGTATGCCAAATAGTTTTTGTGAAACTTCAAAGTTTTAATGGGTTTTTTCCACATTTTCAGCTGTTTTTCAAGAGTTTTATTCTTGATTTTTGTGATTTTTGTGATTTTCATGGATTATTGAATGCCGTAACGAGATGAATAGGTACCTTAATGAATGTTCACTATAGATTGAGAGAGGGTGATTGATTAGATAAATGGACCCCAATTAAAGTAAATAATAACCTAACAATAATAACCTATTTTGACGATAAATAACTAAATTATTACTACAATATTTCATCTTTTAAATTAAAAAAATCATTATCATCAAGATTATAAAATCGACCAGATTGAGGTCCCTTACTCCGTTTTCAAGGTTTTGAAAGGGGTTTCAAAGTTATCAAAGTCCGATTTTGATAAAATTTGGTTTAAGCATTAACTTGGTCAGTTATAATAGAAGCATCGCAGAAAAAGCTTTAATCAGACATATAAATGTATGCTCAGAAAACTAAATACTGGAAGGTACTAAACTCTAAATCAGTGTATCGTTGTCGATACCAAAGGGCGCAACAGTTGGAGGGCTAGGGGTGGAAGTCGGGTAACAGATCTTAAATATTCGTGATATGAGATTACAGATCCACTAAGCATTGATGAACAACTCTTTTAAGAAGTAAACATGAAGATATTTTAAACTAAACCGTAAAATCTGACTCAAACGGACACTTGATGGTAACAGACGAAACTCAATATCCCAATGTTCGTATTAAAAAGATCTTTCTAAGAAAAATGTGTTCATCACAACCAAGTGCATTCTTTACTGAATTTTTGTTTTAACCAGGCTTTACTGGAACCGTATACACCCACATTAAAGGAAATGTAAAGGGGTTGTCCTACTAGAGAGATAACTGTATAAAGTACATGCGCCTCTCGAATAAGAGGTATCATGTTCCATCGCCTTCTGGTGAATCTCAAGTAAACATGCATGAACCATTATCTGGGTAAAAGATGCATGTACTACTAAACGGGGGACAATTTCTGCTGAAAACAAAATAAAAAACAATCTGCAATTTGTACATTTAGAGAACATCAGAACATCAGTATATTTAAACCATTAATCGACTAGAATTGGCTAGTTTTTTTAATGATTTTTTTCTTATTGTACTTATGTTTGTAATCTTCATTAACCATAAATAAAAAAATAAAAAATAAAGAAAGCATCATCTCCGGTTAGTGGTGAATACCCTAATAAGAATTGATTGCACTAGTAAATGGGAGAAGAGTGCAAAAAAGAAACAAAAAAAACGCTATCCCGTCAGCAATTCTTTTCATGCGACGGAATTCGGGGTATCTGGGTTAATCTCGAGAGTGACGTTTAAAAAAGCTAATTAAGTAATTGAAACGTTGCACTTTTTTATTATTTAAACGCAAAAAGAAGTACAACGATGTAAACCAGTCTGCTATTTTTTATTATTTGAATTCCAATCAAACGGCCTTTAAAAATATTCAACTGGTTATCGCCCCAACGGTTGTTTCAAACCCTGGTGTGTCGCTTTTATGCCTTTGCTACATATTTCTTGTTTCTTGAATAAATATTTTAGATTTTTCTTAACAATTGTTAAACTAGTTGGTGTAAATAAGTATTTCCATGAACAAAGTTACGAGCGCCATGACACTTTTTGACGTCAGACTTTGAGGTACGAAGCAAACCAATATGTAACTCCACAAAATTCTGACGTGGGATTATAAAAGAAAGATGATGGGTGACGATAAAATGTAAATTACCCCGTTCTCTCATGGTTGAATCACACCTCTAAGTGGGTGGTGGGGCGGCGTAAACATTACACGAATTCCAATAAATTCTCATGTCCATTCCTGAAATTTCTAAACAACATTTTATCTTAGGGATGGTCTCAAAAGTTATTGGTCTAAGTTTGTAGTTTTATTGGTTGGAAATCACAAAAACAAGAATCTAATTGGTTAGATTCAAAATGTCAAGGTCTGGTGTTTTGTTAAAATCAAAGTAAATTCAAAGTAAAGAAATTAGAATCTATATATGGTGTTTTACGACCAATCCAATGGCAATATCTCCTTATGGTCAAAACAATGTAGGGAACATCGACCGTCTAAAGTACAATATGAAAAGAAAAATTCGTTGCGTTGTTTGGTAAGCACACACTGAGCATGGACAACCTATTTTGTTACAACTCATTTATATTTTCAGCTTTCAGATGGAGCTAAAGGACCCTTTTTTTCTTTTATGTTAAGAAGGATGAAGTAATTATTTAAAATGAAGTAGGTTTTCTAAAGGAAGCACAAGGTGGTGGTGGTGGAGTCTTGCAAGGCTGGAAGTGAAATTTCGTTTGACCTCAAATGGATAGGATAAGTTTCTCTGAAGATTTATTCTCCATCATATTATGATAGTAGTTGAGTACATCATGGACCTCTATATTATCTCCGAACGCAAAAAAAAACTTGAAAAAAAATGTCTTTCTGCTTTTCCTGGAATCAACCATTAGGAATCATATTTACTGATGAATAAAAACAAAATCTGTAGATTTGTTCCCCCAAAAAAATTATATTTAAACCCCTGCATCTGATAGAACTGCTTAGTCATCGTTTACAAATTAAGGGTAACTATGCCATTTGATCATCGGAAAAATACAGTCCCATGAATCCGATTGGTTCACATATTGGTTATATACTTACATAATTTTCTTCACTTAAGGTAGGACATTTGGAGTTGCTAGAAAAACATGACAACTTTGATGAAACGTGTATATCGGTTGATTAGAATACCGCAGTGAGATACTACTTGCACCAAAGCCACGACAATAATAGAAATAAAATGTATTGTACTTTCGACAGAGACTTTGTGGCACCAGCAGCGACTGCCAAATTACATTGAAAAATTATATTTTATTGTCATGTTGACATGTTGACATCGATGCTCTCAGAATATATCTCAATTTTATTTTGATCTTTTTCCTTAACATTTGAGAGAGTTTACAGTTTACAAAAGTATCATATTTAGAAGTCGAAGAAAGGGGTCATCGAATTTCAAGTCCTCCCAATTTCCTTTTATCAATTTTTTGGGTGTGATATGGGGTGGAGAATAAAAATTGAAATATAATACCTATTAATTGTATCTCTGTTTTGACAGCAGAACGTAATTAATTAACCCATCTAGTTGATAATTACATTTAATTTCCTTTATCATTCTTGCACAAGCCTTTGATTGACTGAGAAGCCCCTGAAAAACACACAAGGCGTTAGTGACGAACAAATAAGTCTTACTAACAAATTTAGTTTTCACTTATCTTTAAAAGTGACGTTTGCAGTGGATTTTTAGACAGGACTCAAATTGGGGGATTCTGCCCAAAATAAGTTGCAGAGTGCAGCCCTCCCGCTTTCTATATCTATATATCTATATATATATATATACCTTAAGTTGCCTTGTTTTCGTTTCATTTTCTTTTTCAAAAAGAATTATAGTCTGTACAAAAAGGGTAGATTTTTGAAATGCGTATAACTTCTTCAAATTTTATTCTTTATGGTAATTTTCACACATTTTGTAGTTATTGACGAGCACTTTAATTTGATATGGTTATTTTTGAAAATGAAGAAGAATTGCGGCCAGAAAATGAAAAAGAAAAAAATCAACTTCTTTATATCGTAACATTTAAATTTCATCTTAATCGACTATCTTAGCTGATTTCAAAAATGTATTCATTTTTATTTTAGCATCATTCGTCATAAAGTTACGGTATGTTTTGTAACACATAGTTGAGCCGAAATATGACGATTTTTGATGCATTTAGGGCTTATTTTGGCTTGACTACTGTAGGGGTAAATAAACATACCGTAACTTCGTGACAAATGAAGCTAAAATATAAATGAATACACTTTTGAGTTCAGCTAAGATAGCCAAATAAGATGACATCAAAACTTTGCGATATATTTTCGAAATCAGGAAGGTGATTTTTTTCTTCTTTATTTTCTGGCCGAAATTCTTCTTCATTTTCAAAATTAATCATGTAAAATGCTCGACGATAACTACAATATGTGTGAAAATTAGTTTAAACGAATAAAAACAGAAAAAGTTATACGGATTTCAAAAATCACTGTCTTCACTTTTTGTACAGACTATAGATGCAAATCTAGATACGCGATAGTTCCCATTATCTTTTTCACTTTTTGTATGGTTATGGGTTAAACAAAGATAAATGTAAATATGAATCCAAGTAGGCGATATACGCACCCCATGTGTCCCCTATCTACTAACTTCTGGTAAACTGTTTATGTTTTGTCCTGGAAATGTTCTTAGTTATCTCGTTAATTTGTGTAATTTATGTAATTCTGCACCGCATTATCTCATCAATTTGACCTTGAGATTACCAATAATGAATGACTGCTTAACTAATCGAGAGAAAAATTATATTTCTCATTTCAAGCCTCTTGATAAAAACAATTCTATTGTTTTTATTGGTGAACTTATCTTGAGATTAAACTAAACATAAAATAAGATGGTGGTCAATATAGGTTCTCACAAATTCCTTTAACATACGTTTAACTGATTGCATATTACTACAAAAAATGTTTTGAGAATCAATTGTAAAGATACAATAAGACCCATCAACTAATCTCAAGGTTTCACTCACATTTTTCCAAGAGAGGGGGTCACAAATTCCATCCTCCCCAGAATATTTCTTTATTAATTATTAAATATTAGGGGGCGTTTTTAAGGGCTGGATGAAAAATACTTGCAAAACAAAATAACTGACATTTTTTATCTTTATTTACGTCATCCCATATTTTTCCGTTACTAAAGTAATGGACTTTAATTGGGCGGGAAAATCGATCTGTTATCTCTATCATATGATTAATTTCACATAATCCTCATGTGAGATATGTATTTCCACCCAAATTAACTTTCTTTTCTTAATTATTCCCTGCAAACAAGGTGAGAAAACTATATAAGGGTGATGAGTTTTTGAAAGATGATAATAACTAGCTCTCTATCGCGTTTGTGAAACTTCCGGTATTATATCCGGTGAAGTGGAAGGGGAGGGTGATTGGTGGATGTTTTTGTGCTTTAGCTTATTGTAACTGAGTGCATATGATATTGTATGCAAATTGTGAGGTAAAGGTTAAGGCGTTCATTTGTTAAGAAGACAGTCCGTAGCCCTTTAACTGTATGTAATACTCGACATTGCGGGAATTTTTCATTCTCTTAAGTTAAACAGTCAAATTCTGGCTAACTCAAACAGAATAGATTCCATGGCTAAGTGTGCGCTTTAGATTTCATTCCAATTTGGTGTATTGGAGACAAAACAATAACTTTCTGCGCCTAATGAGTGTATCGAATATGAATCATGAATAAAACATATCCTAAAATAAAATCGTTTTCGATTTATCATAGGAATTTAACAACATACCTATATTTGATGAGGTAAGGCTGACCTAGGATGTTTTATTATTCATTATGATATGGCAAATCGAAACATTGTATTCAAATAATTTATTTTTATAGGTCATGTGTGATGAACACCTATCATTCTGAATAGGAGGGGAAGTTAACACCTCCACGGTTGTCGGTAACCGTTTCCACCTGTGTCATTGTCTAGGTCGTTCTCACATCAGTAGTCAGAGAGAAACCTCTATGATAAGCCATTGCATATTCACTACTTTGCAAAAGAGATGTTGATTTTAATTTCGTAGAAATGTCAATCTCAATGTGTTCTGACATGAGAGACAACTGAACCCTGCAGATTTATCTTATCAGGTCATTTGATGAAGATTTGATTTTCATGAGAATACAAAACGTTGCATTACGTTGCATACGTCATTTTAATAAATAAGCTCTATAAAAAGGGTGTATAATATCATTTTTCACCCCTGTCAGCTTACCCAATCTCTCACCCACCCCGAAGTATAAGAACCACTGGAAAAGAGTGTTTCGATTCTCGATTGCCTTGTTAAATGAGACTATGCTCAATTTTTATCATCGATTTGTAAAAGCTACTCTTTTCAGTTCAAATAATGTACCATGGTACAGTAGCTTCAATTTATGCAGTAATATTTTCTGAAAAAATAGGACAGCCTTTTGTTTGCCTTCCAAACTTGCCTTATATACCTAACCTGCAGCTATTCTCCACAAACAAACATTCCAAGCAATGCAAACACATGCGTGAGATAAACTTGCACATCTTTTAATGTCGTTAAAAAATTCTTATTGATTTACTCATTTACTAATTCACCTTTAAAAAGAGCGGCATTTGAACACAGATATAATGATGACTCAACACTTATTATGTCGGTGCCATGTGATCTATTCTTGACCGCTGATTGGTGGTTTTCTTTTTGATCTTATTGTTTTGGCATTTTTTATTTTGTTTTCATGTTGGCAACCATTTGGAAGATTTTTGTTTCTCTCGTTGTCATGCAAGATGCTCGCATTAAAATATTGATGAAAAAGGTGTTGTTTTTTGATAAGTTTTTGTTATGATATCACTTTTTTGACACAAATATCTTATATTCTTGGACGTTTATTGTATAGATTTTAAATCAAATTATTTGCTGCGCCAAAAAGAACAACTGGTAAAAACAAAGACAAATTTGTTTATTTGAATTTAATTAACTAGCAGAAAACTATACATTGTTCATCGTTCTTAATTTCATTTAGTTTATTTTGATTCACCTCGTATCAAGGTAGCTTTTACTTATAAAACGTTTCACAACCTTCTTCACGAAATTCTTGTATGACTGGATAGTGTACATAAAGTAATCTGAATAAACAAAACATTTTCATAGGCAACATAGAATTCGGGTCAGTACAACTAAAATTGATTACGAAAAGTAAATGATTTAAACCGATTCCATGCAATTAACATGACGTCTTGTTGCACAGACGAAAATCATCGAAACCAAAAAAATAAAAATAAATCGAGAGTCGAGAGTCTTTAAAAATAAAACTGGTATACTGTTGTATATGCAATAAAGATACCCATCGTACAGCAGGTCAAAATCTGCCAGTACTGGAGTTGCCAGGGTGTAAAAAAAACAAGCATCAATTATTTGTGATCAAAGATGCCATAGGTAGAATTTCCTACGCGATCATGGAATATATTTATAAACGAATATATACGAGAATTTTGATTTAAGAAATTGCTCATTGAGATTATGTTTAACCGTGGTTGTATACGACGAAAACAAAAGCCTTTATGAATACTGAAGTATTTCAAGTTCCAATATTAGAAAAAATCTAAAATTTATTTGATTTAAATGAGAAAACTTCCTGTTAGAACTTGTTACTTCCTTTCTCAAGCGACGCGCAGGTGCTTGAGCATTTTTTAACACGCTGGGAGTTTCTTCAACATTTTTCAAATTAGAGTTCGGTTGCTTATTAAGAGCTCTTTTAAATGATGATTTGCCGAAAAAAACTGATGTCATTTTTTTTCTCATTTTCCCAGAATTGTTCCAATCCAAAACAACTTATTATGATTGTACGGAAACAATTTTGGGCGTAGGATATCGAGAAAAGTGGAACTTGCAACTAAGAGCTGCAGAGTCATCTTGTTTAAAAGAGTTTGATAGCCCACTCACCTCAAAAATCTGTCTAATTTAGACTATTGATTGATTGAATATTACATCATCAAGAATCTGTTTGGCTTATTTAAAAATGATATCATCATTTTTGACTTCAAGAAAACATCAAAAAGTGACATTTTAAATCAACCAACCAGATTATTGATAATGTAATATTCAACCAAGCAATAGTCTAAATTAAACAAACTTTTGAGATGATTCCTAAAGAAGTAACAATAACTATTTCCGACAATACATCAAACAATGCACCCACAATTACCATAAAAAGTTAAGATAAGATAAGGTATACACTCTAGCGTGCTCCGACAGTTGCGCGCAAGACAATTGCGCGCCGATAATTGCGCGTCGATGATTGCGCGCAAGACAATTGCGCACCAAGACAATTGCGCGCCATGACAATTAGTCCAGTAAATCTAGGTCAAAAAATGGCCGAACCTCGAACTAATTGCAATAAACGTCAAATATGATTTTTTGAC
>JAUKPT010001469.1:0-15255 GCA_032273505.1 Nanomia bijuga
ACAAAAGATCTGAAATAGTTGCAAAATGCAGACACCGCAGAAAGTATGAACTTTCTCTTTTTGACACAGCTGACTGATGGCACAATGCTATTCCAATGAAGACAGTGTAATTTTATTTTTTGACCGTTTTCTGTAACTTGTTATGTTTTTATACAACTGATAATTGCTATCAGCATGAGGGCATGAAACAATTTGTTTTGTTTAAAAACTGTTGTTTTCTTGAATTATATATACAGCTCTCTCTCGTAAATCGAGCACTTTAAGGAATATGAAGTAAGCAAATTTATTTCTACTATTATTATATTTACAGATATCTCTTTTCTTTTCTCATATCTATTCTCATCATTGATATGCATTTAAAACCCACTATCATTAAGTAATTAATTAAGCATTAACTAGAACAACAATAATTATTAAAGTAATTTTTAGTTTTCTATCTTATCTACTAATATTGTGAAATTGTAGTTTTTTTATCATATTTATCGTATTTATAATCCAACGTGTAAACAGTGAGAACATAATCAAAATTAATTCACTAGGTATTAAACCATTCACACATTTTTGGAAGCTGAAATGTAAAATGTAAAACTGATATTTTTTTTTCCTAGACAATGAATTTTCTTGTTTCAGAAAAATCCATACTAGTTTTTTGACACTGCGTCTTATCTCCCACAGGGCCTCCTATCATTAATGATATTTACATCACTTTTGGAGTAGCCCTCTCACTAAATAATCATGTCAAACGAGATCCAGACATAGTATAATTACACACATTCGAAAAATCTATGTATTTTTTTTATTTCACAGAATTTCTGTTGTGAGAAAATATGTTAAATCTTGAATCTTGAAGTTCCCCTATAACACTTTGTACACCCCATGAGGTCGAGTTAAAAGTATACTCCCCCTACCATAACTCACTCGCAGACTTTCTATTCCCTCATTAGCATGTAAAACCATGAGCATTAGCTATTAAGGAGAATGCTAGCACATATTTTAGATATAAATTCACTTTCATAAAATGCACATATGAATTTAAGAAAGTTTGTTTTGGTGTCTGCATTTCAGGCATGTAAAGGAATTAAACAAAAATTAATACATCTTACATCATCGTACTCCAAAGCATCTATTGCCATTTTCCGTGGCCAATCATAAGTTTCTGGATGAATCCTTGTCCCATCCAATACTTCATATTTGTCATTGTTAACTTCAGACGGTTCAATCCTGATAAAACCAGCACAGTTAAGAAATACTTGCAATCCCATTTCACAAACTGTTACAAGCTGTGATCTATTTTCAAGTCGTGAACCTTGGCTTCTTAAGGTCTAAAAATGAATGATCATCAAATTCCTTGTTAATGAATCAATTACAAACAAGATAATAGTGCAAAACATAAACAAATAGTGGATTATAAATTTAAACTGAATGAATGGTTCAGAAATTAACAACCATTAATTTGATAATGTGCTCCTTAAAGACATGAACGCAAATCTAAATCCCAACGAACAATTCAGCTAGCAATAACATTTGAGGACCTGATTAGCAATATATTGATATAGAGAGAATCTGATTAAGCATTAAAAAAATGCCAAAGCCAAAGGTTAATTTTAAGTCATTTTAGGTCCATTTTCTCTGTTCTTAATGATTTATAAAGAATTGAAATAATGAATTATCACCCCTTACATGTACTCAAAAAAAGAAGAAGAATGAAATATATACCCTAATAAGAAGAGCTGCTTTTCTGGGTCCTAAACCACAAAGATAATGAATAAGAATTTGACGGTGAGGATATTCCAAACATCTGTTTATATCAACTCCAACATTATTAACCTGATTGATGAATTCGATGATCAGTTTCTGATATAATTGGTCTGGATCGAGATGTTCCTAAAATAATTAATTTATTGTTAGAATCAATGAATGGGTAGAACTTAGGAACAAGTTCTCATAATAATCATTTTCTTTCTATCATTGAGTTTAATATCTTTCTTTCATAGTTTCTCTTTCAAAATAATTTTGAATTAAGGTCTAGTTAAATTTTGGATTAGTATGATACAAGTCTTGGTTCACTAGCCCCTTGAGTCCCACCAATATACAGCCCTATTTTCCAGAGATATTTTACCGTTTCTCTACCTCACAACTTCAAAATACTGCTGAGACTTAATTATACATCGGTTTACCACCAAACTTTCCCCCTTTTGTCACCAAAAGTCAAAGTTTACTTTTCCATCAAAAAAAATGTTATATGAATAATTAATGATGTATTATGACCAAAAAGATGGCGGCAGAATTCTTTTGTTTTTTCCAGGATTTTATGAAAGAGTCAATAAAAAAATACAAATTTGACAAATAATGTAAATATAATTATGGAAAAACAAAAATCAACAATTCTACTATCTATATAATACAATATATGCCCTCAGAATGATTATTTGGCAAAAATTAGCCATATTTGGTATATCACTAAATATTTGTAAATTTAAGCAAATTTAACAATTTACTAAATGACTTTGAAGGCATAATGCAAATGTAAGGATATTTTCACTCGGGTCTTCGCTATATGCTTCCCTGAAGTCTCTAGATTACATATCATAGAGCAGGTCACGTGTTACCACGCATAGAAAATGTGTTAATTCAATATTTCCCCAGTACCTGGGATTCAAAAGGCTAGACATCTATACTGAAATCACTGACTATCGCTCTGACTCTAAAAGCTATTGAGTATACCAGGTGAACCGAATAAAATACATACAGTTGTACTTTTTGGATTTAACAACTGGTTCTTATCTTAGAAAAGTACAACTTTAATGAGTCATTTATCAAATGATGGTGGTTCACTAAGACATAATTTCATGAAAGAAAATCATTTGAAAAATGTTTAAAATTTATCAAAAAATGACACACCATGTGTCATCTCGGGCTAAAGCCCGAAAATTTCCGGTTTCTAAATGGCTTAGTAATGCACGACAGAACAATACTAATGTAAACAAAAGAATACAGTGTATCCTGTGCTCACAAAAAATTTCCCGTAAATACAATTAGCACTGTAAAGTCATCCAAAAAGTAAACATATATTTCAGTCTAAAACTCGTTACGGAATAAATTATTGTTATTAACCAATAGAAATATTTTGTTTTATAAAATCTTCATAAATTTGCGGGAAATTTTATTTAGAAACCTCCTAGTACGTTTTCTCTAAAATACGGAAAAATTGTTCAATTAAGATGAACCTTGGCAGACAATAGTACCAGAATTTAAAAAGATTTATTTAGCACCATTATTTTGCTTATTTCAGCACTTTTTGTAATGCTTGGTCAGCAAAATTTTAAAATTTTAGAGAAATTTGGTACTGATGAGAAAAGGCCTAAAGATGGTAGTTAAAATATGTTTAGAACATGAAATTAATATGGAACTATCATGAAATACATCACTTTTGATAGTTTTGGCACTCAAATGAAATTTGGCACTTTTGGTACGTGGAAAAATTCGAGTAAACATACGTTTAATGTTAAGATGCACATTAGGGTGGACGAAAAGTTTATTTTGAGCAGGTTTCTAGGAATACCAACATGTCATCTTTCACTACACATCCACTCACATAAGTTAAGCATCGTAGTGAGAAACTTACTTGATGGGGTGCACAGAAGGTACAGGTGCAGATGTGCAAAATAAAGTTCCAGGAATTTCCAGGACTTTTCATCCAAAAAAGTGAAATTTTTCCATGACCAAATAGCTTTTTTCCAGGACTTTTTAGAAGATATAGATGATATTGTCAATAGACTTAAGGAGTTTCAAGTAGTACTCACTTTTATACTATGTAAATATCTCATCTTAGTTAAGGAATCATAAGAATCAATGGTAATTACAAAGAAGATGATATGTTGCCATTGATAAGATCATTGTATATGGTTATGCAAAATTTTTGTGATTTTTCCAGGTTTTCCAGATTAAAATTTCAAAAATTTCCTTGTTTGTTTAGTATTGAAATCCTTCTTCTCTATTTTCTATTTTCTTCAACTAATTTAGATAAGATAATTATATACTATACCACTTATATTCAAATATCCAAATTAGATTTTCTATCAAGGTTCTAAATTTCGAAACATCTTCTGAAAGCTAAATTCAATTATCAGTGCCGAACATCCCATATTTGATAAAAGCAATATCAATTTTACATAGAAGACATCTTGCCATTTTTGAATCTGTTACCTTGGCCACTCAAGACTTATAAATGATTTCTGATAACCAAACATCTTGTTTTTTTTTACCATAATTCTATAGATAAACAAAATTATTAGAAACAAGAAATATCTAAAGCAATTTTACTAGAAACTTCATGAAAGAATCAAACATTAGGGAGGAAAATCTGAAATCCAAAAATTAATCACCTTAGTGAAAACTCGAGACATTAAAAGTTCATGACCATTTCTTTGAATCAAAAATAGTCCCAGACAAGAAAAATTCAAACAAAGTAAAGAAAAGTTATCATGAAATACAAAACATTTATTATAAAACTAAAAAAAACAACTAAGAGTAACAAAAAAAGTCATATGATAATCATCTCTAAGTTATTCAAATAAATTGAATTTTAAAACATTGGGATACTTAATTTTTCTAGGACTTTACATGACCAAAATTTTTTTCCAGGATTTTCCAGGATTTTCCAGGAACTGGCCACCATGAGGTGAGTATTTTTACTAATGATTCAAAAATGACTCAAGTGAGCTCTTAGTGAGTGCACTATAACTATCATTAGGCTATGCCGATGTGGGGGAAACTGGGTATAAAGCGTACTAATTATTGTGTGTACAATTTTTCGAGAATTTTGCGAATTTTGGCCAAATTAGCAAAAGTAAATACACACGAAAAATCCTTCGCTGATTCGTGAAAATTAATACACACGCAAAATCTTTTAAGAACTGAATCGCAAAAATTAGTACACGGAAAAAAAAATTAAAAATTAAACCAAATTTGACCCAAAGTTTCACACATAATCCAGAACTGGGTTCTACACTTCTAATTAAGTAAAATAACTGAGTTTTTTCATTTTTGTTGGAAAACAGGGAAGGAATAACAATATTTTTCTGGGGAAAAAATAAGGATTTTTGGTTGAAATATTTATCCTTGGTGAAAATGAATACACATGAATATTTTTTAAAATGACCTTACACGAAAATTAATAAACCCAAATATTATTCAAAATGACCATTCGCAAAAATCAATACACAATTTTTTTTAAAACGTCCATTTGCGAAAATAAATACATGCAAAATATATATTTTTGGATTATGCTTAAGGTAGTCTGTACGTACCTGATGAAACAATAGATGGGACTTTTAAGTCAATGCTGTTCCATAAAAAGTGAAAACAATAGACCATAAACCTGTCTCATCCATCCTTATTTGTCTATTTCGTATCTTCGAATATAGGCATGTAGTAAAAAATCATGCAAATGCAGAAGATTTTAGTGTAATTTTCTTATTTTAACGTCATGCTTGGTTGATTCCTGAGAAGAAGTACCCTTTGTGGGTATAAACCTTCGTTAATTACCAAAAAACTCGCAAAATAGCGAAAGTTTCTACCCACAAAAATTTCTACCTATAAAGTAGTTATTATGTTATTACTTTATTCAGGGGGTATGATACTGTATTTCCGGCACATATGCTGAATGGAAAGCACATTAAAAATCAGGGTGTAGGGTACCACCCCTTAATACCAGTGATAAATTAGGAAGTACTAAAGGATACTAGGTCACTTTTTAAGATAAGGGTACCACCCCAGGAGGGTACTACAAGCATCAGGAATATAGTACACTCCTCTGCTTAATTAGTAAATTATCTCGACTTTATATTCAGCTGAAAGAATGTGATCATCAGCATACTTTCGTTTTTCGCCAAGACATCTAAGAAGACAGACATAGTCCGAGAAAAAGAAAAATTATTTTCAACTAAGAAAGCAAAAATGGAATCTACCGTTTAAGAATTATTAAACATTGATCTAAAATTTTTAAAAAAACCTTCAATATAAACAACTTCAAGAGAACTTCAAAAGCAGTTAAAAAACTCATGGAGGAAAAATCAGTCTCCAGCTGATTCAACTGATTCAATCTTTGAAATTAAACAAGAAATATATGAAAGAAAGATTGACGACCTAATCATCATAAATAAGGAGCTTCGAAAATCTATTGAAGCAAACATAAAAGTTATCAAATCTCTAGAAATAGAAGTTGATTATCTTACAGACTATCTTGTATAAGTGGAGAAAGATCTAACTTCGCTTGATCAATACACCCTCAGAGAAAACTTGGTCATATCTGGTATAAGAAACACATGACCAAGTCACAGAAAAAGCATTAAAAATAATGAATAAGATCACAGAACGAGATGACACGAACAAGCAGACAACGAAAGATTTACATGCTTGCCTTTGGATTACAACCAATTCAAAAGAGATTTTTTATTAGACCTATTGAGTATAGACTTGAATAAAACTCTTTGTATAGAAAAAGAAGATCCAAAATTTCTATTCAGCTATAACCACTTTTATAGACAAATACATTCCATTAAAAAAATATCAAGAAAATAAACTAGGTTACAGAATAAACCATGGATAAACTTCCAAATAATAACAAAAATCAGAGAACATAACAAAATATTTAAAAACTACCTAAAAGCCAAAGATGAATATGTAAAAATGAATTGCATATTAAATAATACTAAGATTTGAGGAATATAGTCCAACTTAACCTAAAAATAACTACTTTAAAGATTTTTTATGAAAAATGCTGATAATTCTAAAAAATACTTGGAAATGAATCAAAAATATTATTAACTTCAAGAAAAAAACGTAATCAACCAAACCATTTAATTGATAATCATAATTTCATCACTGACCGTAAGAAAGTAGCAAACAGGTTTACTGATTATTTTACGTCTATTTGTGAAAGAAAATTTCCTCACATGGGAAAGATTTATCATTTTCTCAAAAATCAAAACCATCACAGTTTTTTCATTGTGAAACTGACAAGTGAAACAGAAATACTTAATTTGATCAATGAAATTTCATTACTTTCTAACATAAATAAAATATTTGAAAAAATTATGCATAAGAGGGTTGTATCATTTCTTGATTAACATAAAGATATTTATGATCGCCAGTTTAGATTTAGAAAAGGACACTCAACAATGCACACATTGATTGATCTAACAGAGAACATAAGAAAATCAATTGATACCAATTCCTATGCAGTTGGCATTTTTCTAGATTTTCAAAAAGCCTTCGACATGGTAGATCATAGTATCTTACTTCAAAAGCTGAAACATTATGGCATATGAGGAATAGCTAACATCTGGTTTCAGTCAGTCATACTTATCAGACTGCAGACAATTCGTTGACATTAATGATCAAAATTCAAATTTTCAATACAATGTACAATGTACATGGAGTCCCTAAAAAAGATCAATAAGCAGTTAAATTTGGACCGTAAGGTAATAAACAAAAAGCTGATCAAGAGCTAATAAGATCGCTCTAAATCATAGTAAAACTGAGATGGTTGTTTTTGAGCACCCAAATAAATGCATGGATTACACAATAAGACAAAATTGATTGGAAAATCTCTGTCGAAGTAATTAAGGGTTTTTATTGATGGACATCTTAATTGGAGTCATCATATCAGAAATCTTACACCGAAATTAACTCCTGCTATTACAATGCTAAAGAAAGTAAGACACTATATTCCATCAAGTGACTGTCTTCGTAATGTCTAATATTGAATATTTTCTTCAAATTCATATTATGGTCCATAGTCTCCAACCCCCCCTCCCCAAGCTGCTGGGGGGGGGAGGGGATGGTTGAAACCTTTTTCAAAGTGGCCTAAAATGTGGGGGTTAAGGCTGTAGAAAGAATTAGGCAGGGTTGAGTGCAAAGGTGGGGTGAAATTTTCTAAGTGGGGGTTGAAGTGTTGACCATTTCCCGACAAATTACATTGAATTATTTTGACCGTGGTCGATTTTTGTGACTTTTGCATCACTTTCACTTTGATACTCATGAATTTACAATTCCAGTTAACCCAAAAGCTTGAGAATGAAAATATTTTAGGTCGAGCAAGGTCTGGCTAAGTTGCAGGGGTTTGACTCTGTACAAATCAGGTGGGGGTTAGCCTTGTAGGTGAAGGCTTACTTTTCTTGGTGGGGGTTGTGACCCCCTAGGACATAAAAAAAATAAGGCAGTGTTTTCTATCTTTTGTTAACTTACAGGACTTAAAAAACTTAATAAACAATTCAGATGAGAGTCAAATAAAAGGCAATGTAAGTTGATGGGAAGATCCTTTTACCATCTAGTTTTATACACAGGTCATAGTTTATTTGCTTATTAGGATGGTGAAAGATTAAGATTTCAAGATCAAGAGCAGAACTTTGTTAAATAAATTAACAGAATGGGCAAAAATTGGAATTTTCATACATATAATGTCATATCATTTTTAATGTAAAATTAAGTGGGAAATCAGATTCTGGAAAAAAAATGCACAATTTTGATTTTGAATTTCGACCCCTAGTTTAAAAAAGGAAACTTTGCACACAAGGATTCTTTATGTAAGGCTTTTTTCTTAGACATTTTGAATAATTCTTTTACTTTTCTCAGTTTCTTGTCGATTTCGTCAAATATTGATGGGTTTATCGAAAAAAACTTCCATAAAATTGATATCAAATGAAAGCTTTGTGATCCACATGTTAATTAATAATGAATTTAGCTTCTAGAAACTCTCTATTAGAATTAAAGCCATTTCTATGAAGCAATATGGTGACAAAATGGAAATTTTACTCAATTGTCCGATTTCACTGTTTTTAGTTAATAGCTGAAAAAAGTTTTCCCTATGAACTGAAGATCTGTTAAGCTGATTAGAAGATTAACTTTGGTAGTCAGACCTATAAATTAAGAGTTTGAGAACCAGAAAAACTGAAAATTTGGAATTTTCCCACTAAAAACTCACTAATGTATAGTATATTTCAGCCTTCTGCTGCATATTTCACTGTCATAGACTGAAATAATCGTATCAAAACCTAGTATATTTAAGATATAGGTTTCAACTTTCAAATGACATCTATAGTAATTTTTTCCCCTAATAGGGAAGGGTGAATAATTTTCACAACCATGTCACAAAGTTCTGCATTTGATCTTGAACCGTGTCTGACATGAAAGATATTTTGTTAGCTTTTAACCATGATGACAATGAGGCAAGATTGGTATTTAGATATTTTTCATTTGTTTTAAGGATGAGTTTGTTAATAGCAAATTCGTGTCATCAGCAAAGTGAAGGGTAGATGCAAATTTGATCCAACAATGAAGATCATTTATATGCCCTGGTGCCCTGTGGCACACTGAAACTAAGGATTCAGTCTCAAGAGTTAATTCTATTTTTCATTATATTTTGATCCTTTTTTTGTTTTGTTTGAAAGCCACCTTAGAGAGCAAAAAATCAAAAAACTCTCAATGATAAGTTACTAAGAAAAACGAGTTACTGACTGACTGACTGACTAACAAACGGGACCTAATCTATAGGACCAACCTCCACAGTCAGTGGGTCCTAAAAAAGCAAAGTTAACCAAAAAATGTCAAAAATCTGGTGGTTTTTAGCAAAAAGAGAAATAAAGGAAGGATTATTTTCTGACAACCGTGAAAATAAAATGCTGCAAAAATTTCATGCAATGAAGTGTGTTATTTTTTTTATGTACACTAATTATTGAAGCATAGTTTAGTGTTGTTAATATTATTATTAATATGTTATATTTGTCTGTTTTTTTTCTTTGTTTCTAGATCCTGAGGTCTAAAACCTTTTTCATAGATACAGATGAAACTCAAATGGTTCCAGAATAGCTTTTACTGGATCCTCCCTTGATACAATTATGTTTTTTTAGGAATGAATAAGAGTCTATCATGCATTAGTTTTTCAATATTCTTATTATATTAGAAAGCAGCTGGTTACATCAATAATCCAATCGTCTTGATTAAGCTTTCTTAGTGCCCATTTGACAACTTTTTTAGTGCAGTTAACAGCCTTCTCCGCTCATAAAAACAACATTAAAAACATTCCTCTTCACATAATAAATTTGTTCAAATCGTAACAGCAAACAGAAACATAAAAAAAATATAAAATACCAGAGCAGATGATAAAAACAAAAAAAATGATAAAAAACAATAAACATGCAAGCTAGAAGTAGACTCGCCTCCAGAGTAAAGGTAAAACCACGAGATAAAAAAGCAGTGCCACTTTGGCCATTTTGGGCCTATTTGGTCCAATTTTAGGCTTTGTAACTTTCATTGGTTTATAGATGGCTAACTTGTTGCAATAAATCTAAAAAAACTAATGATTGGAAGTATGAAAACTTTAGTTAGAGAGGTACGGACTGACATCTAAATTTGAAGAATTCTCACCAAACAATGCCCAAGTGGCTAAATAAATTGTACAGACGGACAAACAGGGCTGATAACATGGGACCCGCCCTTTCAGTAGGGCAGATCTAAAACTAGAATCTGCTAAAACAGTGAAAATACTAAAAATACATTATCGTTTGCATCGTTGATATTGTTTCTTAGCTCATGATAAAACTAAGCAATCTTACCTGCATAGGATGCATCCGTAAACAGGGAAGTTCATTTTCAACACCAGTTAAACCAGCAAACTCTACTAATGGTTCTTGTAAACGTCTTGCTACTGAAATAGAATGCCTCAGAAGTGGAGGATAATCTCGAAATTCACTCTAAAAAG
Source organism: Nanomia bijuga (assembly GCA_032273505.1). Taxonomy (NCBI): domain Eukaryota; kingdom Metazoa; phylum Cnidaria; class Hydrozoa; order Siphonophorae; family Agalmatidae; genus Nanomia; species Nanomia bijuga. Next base: position 10,763 of record JAUKPT010001469.1, read on the forward strand.
ATTATCATATCACTATTTAATGTCTCCGAAAAAGTTATAGATGGTAAACCACTCAATATAGTTAATCCTATACCTGCCAATGTAGTTATTCAATTGAAAAACCTTTTTTGGAAGTCATTTAAGTGTAATTGATTTTTAAATAAAAAAGAATTATTTACTGACGACTTTGGAACATGTTTATAGGTATACCATTAACTAGGAATTGCATTTTCATTCGTGAAATTAGAGATTAATTGCCTGAGGGCAGACTGTAATAGCCAGAGCCGAAGAAATTATGAATAAAAAATAAACATTTTTTTTATCAATCATGGTCCATTCAATTTCTTTTATGTATTTTGCAATTAATACTATCATTTCTTTTTGTAGATGGGCTTTACAATAAAAAAGGTATGTTCTTCATCCTTCAACATTCACTTTCTTTCATTTCTATCTATAGTAAGGTATTTTAATGACAATAATTATGTTATCTTGTTGTTCGTAAAATTATTTTCTATCGAAGTTGAAATGTTTTCTAATTAATAATTACATATATTTAAGGCAACATAAAGTTCTTGTCTGAATGACAAAGTTTTTGTCGGATTCTGCATTTAATGTATACAATAGATCAGGTGAAATGTTTTTCAGGAATGTAGTATCAGTAAAATGAATTATAGTGCATAGGGTGCTAAGAAATTCAAGTTAAAGTTATTTCTTTAGGTGGGGGTGTTTAAAAATGCAGGTTGGGTTCGATAGATTTAGTATAAAAAATCATAAAACAATCTAAATTTCTAAAATCATACACTTTTTACATATTAAATAAAGATGGCTAACATTTTTGCTATAATTTTTAATATTTGCTATATATTCTAGTGCAACACTAAGAAAAATAATGAATTAATAAATTAGAAACAGCAATATAAAATCCATGGATATAGATGTAAAGAATATCAAATAATTTCCAATAAGAATGGATGTAATAAAGTCAGCATAGTAATTGAGAATTGGTTTATTTTCAGAGTTGCTTAATTCTGGATGGCTGTAGAGATAAAGATCAGGTAATTTGATATCAGCAATTAGGTTGTTTTGTTCCAGGATAGTTTCAATTTCAGACTCAATTTTGATTCTTTGGCCATGAAATAATCTACATACACATAGGGGTATCGAGAAAATTATGTTTGTTTTTATGTGACCAGAGTGGGTTCAACCCCAATCTTAATTGAAAAAATAAATGTATTGCAGAGGGATTGTGTAGAAAAATCGATTTGAGGTTTAAAATATTTTTGATTTATCATTTTTTTTAACATTGGTTAAACATAAGCACATTTCCATAATCCGGGAAAGAAACCTGTGTTTAGAATATTATGGAAGATAATTCTTAGTACAAAACAATTGTATTGTCACAAAGAATCAACATTTGGCTAGACAAACCCATAGACTTATTAGAGTCTAGTTTTTGATTGATCTAATATATGAAAGAGGAAGAGAATTTGTGTTTAGTAATGGTTTGCATTGGCCAAGCAAGAAGCCATTAAAGGGTTTCGCTTTTTCTTTGCAATTGACAATAAACTTGTTATTCACAAGAATGGGTGGTATTTTAGGTCCTTTGCATTTGTAAAGTACCTTGTTGATTATTTTCCAGTAACGTTTCTGGGATGTTGCAGGGTTGCTAGCTTTCATGCCTATTTTTTTTTAAGTAAAAATAGCTGGACTCATGGACTCTAGTTGAACATTCCTTTTGGAAATTGTGAAGTCTAATTTTGTCTTCTTCCCGGAAGCTGTGTTTTTTTTCTCAGAAGAGATTTTAATGATTTGCCTAGCTAAGAAGGATCATTTATAGTTTCACATGGGATAAAATTTGACATAATATTCATAACAGTCTCGATGAAGAAATTATTCAGGCAACTAACATCAAGGTTGGAAGATAACTCTTCTAGCCAAGGGAAATCTGACATGCTCCCTTTCAATGCATTAATATTTGCCATACTTTTCTCTTGTAGAAGCAGGGTTTCGAATTAATTTTACAATAGATAATTAGATGAAAACGGAGGGGCAGATGATGGACAGGTACCATACTCAAGAACAAGATTGGGTTGGTAACTTTTTTAGCACTTTCTTTAGAAATGAATTATAAATTGATTATATGAATGTTTCTTTCTAATTACTGCCTTATAGGAAAATGAGTTGGGAATGAAAAGGTGCTGCTTCTAGTATTATGCATAAAATAGGTTTTGAAGGGAAAGGTCATGGAAAAGCTGAAAATGCAATTTGATAACCAAAAAAAAGTCCATGTTCATTCTATCAGACTCCATGCTAAATCAAATGAGCCCGCATATAGTAAATTATCATGTGAGATGTACTGTTCAATGTGTTTACTCACACCTAAACAGTGTCCTTATTGAAAAACCGGACTTTATTTCACTACATGTTGGCACTAATGTGTTAACTGTGTTAACAAAACGTCAAATGAAGTATTGTAAAAAACAATAGTATTTTGCTCGATTCAAAACTTATCATATCTTTACCAATCAACCAATATGAGAGTAAACAAGCAAATGAAGTTCTCTACAATTTAAGAAACAAAATTAAGAAAGTATCAAATTATAATATATTGGCTAATGATATGCTAAACAGATGGAAATAAGGAATATGCGATAAATTTTTTTATTTTGTTGAGAGTAGTTAAAACATAAAATGTTGTTTGAATACTTCTACATATGTATGTAATTACGTATGTATCAAACATAAATACAATAGAAAAAATACAGGTTTAGTAAAAAGAGAATTTCTTAATTATAGGACTTCCCACCTAATAATATTACACTATTATATCATTTAGAATATTGTAAGAATATGACGTACATAGAGGTCGTAAGATAAACATGAGCAACACTAAATAGAGCTTTTTATATCTCGCCGCAGTGTCCTGTGGTAGATTGTCAGGTAGGCAGGACTGATTTGTAACAATAGATGGATTAAGGACTCGGTTTGTTTAGGAATAGAAAGCTGTTGATTTAACTGTTGTACTGAATATATATATAATAATGCCGAAATAGCACTATTTTAGTGCATTATTTCAACAGCTTTTTGTATGTAATAATCAATGTCTTTGTTTTCGCCGCTCTCGCTTATTAGGCCAGGACATGAATCTAACAGCAATACTATTGCAGTGATAATCAACATTTTCTGGGTTAATTGATAAGAGGCAGTTCATTATAAGGTTGACAAAAAGTATTGTATGATCACCTCACTCTTTTTTCATAAGAAATGTCCATTAAGGTCTCCATTTAAGGCAAGCTTATTATCAAATTAGATTATGTTCAATAATGAAATCGAACGATCGAAACAATAATTGAAATATTATGGACGGGAGCAGACACCCCCTCCTCAATCCGATATAAAACACCCTAAGACATAACACTTCAATACAGAACAGCAAATAATAAAAATATCATATATTTAAGTTTTCTGTTACTTAAAAATGATATCAAGGAAGTAAACTTAATCTATTACCTTTCAATACCTAAAACGTTAATAACGTTACTGCGGAAAAGTTCACCCACTTTATTATATCAGATTAATCAAGAATTACCTATAACTCCATAATTCTGCTAATTTGAATTAAAAAAAGTCAGGTGCAAAATCAAAATATACTAAATAATAAAAGATTAACTACTGGTATTTTCGTCTGGTTTTTCTTGAGAGGTTTTTCAGGTCCCTGTTACCCTAAATGCGGTAAATATCAGATTTTTTTTAAACAACGATCAAATTGTTTACATATTGGTAAAAGATGTATGAAAGATGGGTAACATTAAACTTTTGATTATTCCAAACCTGTGTTTTGTTTACTTAAAGGATTAAAAGGTGTTAAACGCAGTTTTGACTCATAGGATTCAATGAGCTACGTACACATTTCTATTATACTGATTAAAATTTTCCATTTTTATTACAATATTATATCTTCTCATAGAAAGAGAAGAGTGGGAAAAAATAGAAACACAGCATTGCGAAATGCAAGAAATGGCAGTACTTTGTGTTCAAATTATATATTGATAGCTTAGGACTTTTTCAACCCTAGATTTGTAATGGATTTAAACATTACACTTACTTAAATTACTGCGTTGATTTTGGAAAATCATTCTTCTGAACCAGTTAGTCTATATCAAATATATCAATATTTCGAGAAATGATACTTCACATCTCGATATTTTTTAACTAATTAGTCCTTAAAAAAGATATCAATATTTCAAGAAATCGTACTTTCTAATTTCAAGTTTAAATCAAACTAAACAAAATTCTTATAATTGCTGTTGGTAGGAAACCCTACGAATAAACAACTTATTTAACCCTATTTTTAATGGGCTTTTTTTCTTACGTGGTTTAATGCTTATTTTCTTTAATAATGCTCCAATTGGTCTAAAATGTGGTAGGTACACTCCTCCAACCTTAAACGTCAAGAATCAATCATCAAAATGGTTATGGTTCAAATATTTTTGCTGACATCAGCAATTTTTAAA
>JAUKPT010001470.1:0-15254 GCA_032273505.1 Nanomia bijuga
TACAATGAGCCACAATGAGGCACAATGAGCCACTATCAGGTAAGAAGTTATTTTCTTCTATGCGTTTGCAGTGTTTTCAATTTTCAAATTTTCCCATAAGCTTGGAATTAATATCACTCCGCCACTGTTATGTTTATAAAACCAACGGGCATTACTAAAAAGTGCTATGAGCAACAATGAGGCACAATCAGCCACAATGAGCCACTTTTAGCCTACAATGAGCCACAATGAGGCACAATGAGCCACTATCAGGTAAGAAGTTATTTTCTTCTATGCGTTTGCAGTGTTTTAATTTTCAAATTTTCCCATAAGCTTGGAATTAATATCACTCCGCCACTGTTATGTTTATAAAAACAACACGTAGAGCAGACTTTAGATTTATGACCCTTTCGCTCTTAGAATGCATAACACTGACGAACATCAAACTATACAGAATATAAGTAGTTATGTCTATAACACGTGAATCAACCCTCGTGTCAAAATGGCCTTCGAAAGGAGAGGCTTAATTGACATGTTTGCTTGCACACAAGTAAACCTTTTCTGAAGCCTTTAAATCACATTGTCTTGTATTTTCAATTCTTCTGTTTGAATAGGATCAACAATTTGTCAATTTAAGAGAGTCAATTTTTCATTGGCCGTATTTACATATCGGAATTCATTTTATTCGGTGAACTCTATTTTGTTTACAAATGAATTAATTTCCGAACAACTGAGTTCGTATTTATCTCCGGCCAAAGAAGAGTCTCTTCCCGTGAAGCTATTACACATTGAAACTTCATAATTCGTAATCTCCTTCGACCCTACAAAAGAAATTGGTAGAAAAAAGCGAAGAACTCTATTGAAATGAGCAGATGCCTTCTTTGCAAAGAAAATATATTCACATATGGAGTTCGCTATATGTTCACTTTAGTTTTTCCATTCATAAATACGAGTTCGCAGATTAAAAATTTAATACGCTGTGTCTATTGTTATGTGTGTCTCTTCACGAAGTGAGTACGTATATGTAGATACGGCCGTTATAAGGGAATAGTTCTCCGATAGTTTTCTATTTTTGTATCGATATTCCGAAATTTTCATATTTTTCTTACCACGGGATAAAAGAACATGTGCTCTGTGTGTGGTTGTGGTTGAAGACGAGCATCATGCAATATTCGTTTGCCCATTATACCAGAGGGCTCGGGGGGAACATCAGCAATTGTTGGAGAAATATGGGACGGTTTCGGAACTGTTGAATCCGGTAAATGTGGGTGATGCTGAAGAAATAGGAGGTTTATTGATAGCCATAGAAAGTATCAGAAAAACATTGACTTCGTGACATGTGTATGAACATGTGTGTGAACATTATATGTAAAGATATATGTATTAATTGGTCGGTTTCTTGTAATTCTGTCCACTAATTTTTGTAATTTTATAATGATGAAACTTGACAATAAATAAATAAAATAAATATGCAAAGACCGATCAACCATTGATTTTGTGTACTCGTACGATTTTGGATGAAAGCTCTTGAAGCTCCAGAATTTGTTAAAGTTGGGAAATTTGTTAAAGTTGGGAAAATTGACTAATGTTGGTTGTTTCGATTTACTTCATATAGAAAATCAAGACAATTTGACCAATATTTCTGAAAGGGTGTAAAAAGAACCACTAAAATAGGTTTAAGAAAGGAAACAAGTTTGGCTTTAAGTGCTCCATAAATGAATCATTCGTACAAAGGATGCATATTCTGCTGGTGAAAATAACGACTTTCTTACACTAATATCAAATAAAATTTGACCATATAAATCATTTCTGACCGGCGTTGAAATCAATAGTGTAATCATAAAAACTAGATGATACAAGATTCGTAAAAACCACTTTAACCTTCTTAAATCATCTCATCAGCGAAACGTACACGGTGAAGGTGTTCATCTGCCGGATGGAAATATTTAGGGACTAGTCAAGCTAATAATCAAAATAATTTACCGAGAAATTCACGGCAGTTACCGATTAGCATTGCTATTGATTATTTAGATTGCATACTAGTGGAGTTAAACACCTCAAAAGGTATTGTGATGCATTGGTATATATCAAAAAGATACTCCATTGGAATCTGAAAAGTTACTAGGAGCCTTCTTACAGGGCAATTTCTTACCAGTTAAAGGGCTAACTTTACTAAGACCTTACGTCACGTGTAGCTTACATGTAGAACCATTGACTTATACACTTCTTTTAGATGAATTGTTTTGTTCAATAAAAGTATAATTTCAAAACGCATTTTCTTCTGTTTTTTCACTTGTTTTTTTATTCAAAAACCACAAGAAGAAGATAATAAAAATTCAAATTTTGACTGAAGCTCACACTAAAGATATATGAACTTAACGCCACTTTAGAGAAAATCCATTCGTGCTTCATATTTATAAGGGTTTTTTAAGTTTATCAAATCTCTTATAGGTATTACGTTAAGGACATGTTTTTTTGAGTGTCCCAAATCGATTATGGCAGATCGAATAACCAGAAAATTTGACAATGCATTTAAATGGCATCAATTGTTTAGAATTCTTAGAATTTCAAAATCTGAAGTGTTTTGGGATCAAATAATCAATAATTGTTTTTATTATTTTCATCCTTTCTCACTCCGAGCATGCAAAAAATTATTTTGCTGTCTGAAATATGTTCATATGTGTATCTAATATAATAAAATCTGATGAGTAATTTTTTCAATGACCGGAGTGAGTTATGATCAAAATCATTTTTGATCCCTAGTTATTCCGGATTGAAATTATCATAACTCATATTCACAGTTAGAAGATTTAGTAATTCTAATCTTTTCAGTTACCAATTTCATTTATAAATCTAAGAGGTGAAAAACGCCGATGTCCTTAGCTGCTCAAATTTCTGCTTTCCCCCTTATTCAATTCCGTATCTGACAGATTTCTTTCACTATTTAAACACTCAATACTGCTTTTGATCAAAATCCATTCTGCTTGTCTATAAACATTCATGTAACATTCATTTCACCACTGCCAATAAAGATCAACTCTAAATATAAATCATTTGTATGAGGCGTTGAAAGCGATATTTAACAGGATGATGCAATTCGGTAACCACTTGAAGCTACCAACATCATCTCCTAACCAAATCTTGTGGTAACCTTATCTCATACTGTCACTAAATATAAATCGTCCCAAACAAGTTTGTATCGATGTTAATCTTGACTTGTACAATTTTTAACTCAATGTTCCTTATGTAATCTTAATAGATGAATTTATTTTGGATATAAACGAAGTTATTCGTCTTATTAATGGTTCGATAAACGCTTCAACATTTTCAAGGAGAAAAGCTAGAAATTTAGTCAATTTAGAACAATTGGTTGAAGAGAAATAGTTTTTTGGTTCTATATTTTCCGGAAACGGTTCATCATTGGCAAAAGTTTCTCCTTTTTGTACCCTGGCGTATCACTTTGTGATGAATGTAAATTTGGCTGCAGAATTTAATGATCGCACTGCGTATAATAACGAAACACAGTTAGTTAGTCATCATTTGAAAAACTATATTTGAATTTTGATCATTGTTGTATAATCTGTAACTCAATGTGTCTTTATATAACCTCCATATTGATAGTTAAGTGTAATTGACACATCATAAGGTTTTTATATGGGTGAATTTGTTTTTATCTAGAGGGCTCTCGGTAGCTGTTATAAAACATGTGCTAAAAAAGAATCAGAGTTGGCACAAGGGTCATTTGTCAAGAGGGAAAGAAGACCACTACAGTCGTAATTCTAGAATATAAACCAATCATGGCGGACTAAACTACAGGCCATGTCAACGTGCTGGTAAATTTACGGAAAGTACCTTCTTGGTATTTTCTCGATCTATTTTTTTCAGGGTGAATTAATATCAGTAAAGAATGAAATTTTATGCAATCGCCAAAAAGAAATGGTAGAACATTCGTGGATATACGAAGAACTTTCGATTTCACCAAAAGTGACATAAAACACTATTAAGTATTGAATTTGTGGTTTCTTATTTTGGCAGGGCAAAGGTAACAACTTAACCTTTATTTGTGCCATTTCTTGTGAAAAACAGGGTTCGCATTCAGAAGATAATGAGAAAAGTGTTTTAAAAATGAAATGAAACTCAGATCATATACCTCCGCATTTAACGACCAATCTAGACGGCGATATCATTGCTGTATCATTTTTATTTATTCCGTTATAAATAGTAGATAACATTCTATTATATCGAGCAATACCATGCTAATTACACGTTTGTGAATTTGGTAACAAAGCGTAAAGTTTCGGACAAAGGCACAATAGTACATTAAGATAATTACTTACAGCAATGTTATTGTCGTCTAGATAGATCGTTAAATGTGAAATTATATGATTTAAATTTCACTTCATTTTTAACAAACTTTTCTCATTATCTTCTGAATGCGAACCCCGTTTTTCATAAAAAGTGGCACGAATGTAGGTTAAGTTGTTACATTTGCCCTTACCAAATTAGAAATCACAAGTCTCAATATTTAATAGTGTTTTATGTCACTTTGGGTGAAATCGAAAGTTTTTCATACTTCCACGAATGTTCAGCCATTTTCTTTAACGATTGCATAAAATTCATTCTTTACTGATATTGATTTACCCTGAAAATATTAGATCAAGAAAATACCAGGAAGGTTATTTCCGTAAATTTACCTGCACGTTGGCACGGCCTGTAGTACGCCATGAAACCAATGATATTAGAATATGTAAACCCTGGTAAGCACGTTTAAATGATTTTTAATAATCTCGAAAATATGAATGGGACAATCTTAAGCAAACAATCTTCGAAACAAACTGAACGACACGAGCAAAGTTGTCAAGCTGCTTGTATTTTCACCTTTAGAAAAAAAGGAATGTGCAAGCCTAGATTCTAAAAGCTTCTCCAATATAATAACTTAACAAAGAGAATTAGATAAGGTAATGAATATTTTACAAATGTTATGCATTTTCGATAACATTATTGTAGTTACGCGTACGCACAGTGAAGAAAAACTAATTTGTTAATTCCGTATTTATTCCCTAATAATTTCGATTCTTTCCTTTAGGAGCCTCTAATTAGGGGCAAATTCAAGGTTAAATATTATGGCAAGATTTTTCTAAATAAATAAATAGGTATTTTGAAAATCAAGGGAAAAAAGGCCCTTCTCTTGACAGATTAATTACCTAAATTAAGCTTTAAGCTATCACAGGTTTAAAAGTCCTTAATTTTATCTTGTTGTTTTTGTGATTGATTACTTTAAGGTGTTCCACGCCAGCATTCGTGAAAAAAAAACGACGCCATAATTCAGAAAGAAACAAGATTTGGCTAGAATATCCTTCTGGGAAGAAATTATTTCTGGCCAAAATATTTCTAGCAGATCCTGAAATAATTCGAGTTAAATGAACAGGTTATTGTATAAAAGGTGGAATGATCAAACAAAAATATCAGTACTAAGAAATTTCAGCTGAAAAATATTTATTGTCACACGTTCAAATATAATTTTATAAATTTACAACATCATTGCTAAATCTCCATAAAGATAATCCCTCATTTTCGTATTTCTTTTATAAACAAAGGATTATTTTTCTAAATAACTATCTTCTCCTGCCTAATAAAACTAATCAGGAAAAGCTATATAACAACAATGAAATAGAAGCTGTAAAAGGCGTCATTTGATTATAATTTCTTCGTAAGAAGATAACTTTCAATATCTAATTTCGAAATTAGCAAGGGTAGGTTATCAGTACCAAGTTAATCAAAAGAAACCTTTATAACCACTTCTATTTATATCGACTTCAGTTCTTACGTCAACCATCTATAGATATAGTTAAAAGAGAAGTATAGAATAATATAAAGTACTTCTTAAGATGGAAAATGACGAGAAAAGAAAAGAAGATGTTTTCCATGTACAAAGAGCTCGATGTTTCTAGAAAGCATTCATTTGACAAGGTGTTCAAATAGTTTGAGTGAATAATCCAAGAAAGAGATGAGAATTTATAGATTTTTTAAACCTTTATAAGCATATAGCAAAATTAGGTCTATTATCATTATCATCAAAAACAAATTTAAGCTTATTCCAAAATTTCATTTGATAATCTTATATGTTTTTAAGGAATGGATATATATCAAGCTCTAAGTGACGAGGAACATCCTTAAGATGTCACATCATTTGCATTGTTCAAACGTTGATTGACAAAATGTTACATATTGCCACTTCCGTTCTTGCACATTTATAACTAGAGACATAAAACCAAAAAGATCTGAAAAAACCTTGTTGCATAACAGAAACCTTTTTCAATCTTAGACATTCTTAGACATATTTATTTGGTTATTTTCCAGCTTCAACTGTCTGAAAGGTCGACTTAAAGAAAAGCCGCATAGTTATAACTGATAACAAATCAAACCAAATCTTGAAAGATTGCACCATCTTTTATATAAAGACACAGTTTAAATATGTGGTTGCTGTTATATGCCCCGGAAGTGATATTATTTTACAAAAAAGTTTTTCACCACGTGTCAAAAACTGGTTTGATATCGGACGTTAACGTGAAATAAATATCTAAACCGCATTATTATTGGTGTTATCAGTTATAACTTGATTTGTCTTTCAGAGTTTGATTATGAAAAAAAATGACGTCGTTATTTCTGTGTAAATTTTATGACTATTTGTTGTGCAATAATTAGAGAGCAACGCCTTAGAAATTTTATATTTCTATGAACAACGCCTTAAAATGTCATAAAGGTTAGAATATGGTACAAAGTAAACCGAAAATATTTGATCAGTAAATTGAGTACAAATTGTTGAAACAATGTTGTATCGTTTTCAGCCCCCTTCGAAACAATGCAATAATGTGACAAAAAAAACAAAGCGTCTAATTAAAACCTAATTAAATAGACGAATGTAAATAAAAATATATAATAGGATAACAGTTTCTGAATAGGTTATGTCTTATAATATCTTTTATTTACTATATTATTTGGTAAAAAATCATTTTTTTTTAAATGGGTAATTTGTTCTTCAAAACCATTGATGAAATGTGGGACTTTTAACGGTATATTTCACGTTAGAGTTTAAAATGATATCTTAAGACTTTCTCTTTAAAAGTTTATATGATATAACTAGAAAAAAACTAGAAAAAAATTAGTTCATCAGTTCATTTACAAAAATTTCTCATTCACCAAGCTGAAGCGTTTTTATTCCAATACATATTCTCAACAGACAAACTACTTACTGTTGCTGAGCAGGTTGCTACGCATTCAGCTAAGTCTTTGTCGTTTATGTTTCTTGAAATAACGCCTTGAGTTGTCATGGAAACATCTGCCATCTTGAAGTCAGCATCGAGAGGCGTGCGATTCGACGCGCGTCACTGTGCAGCGGCACACGTGTCACGTCAACTTGATGCATCTGATGGTAATTCCACTTATAGCATAAACAGCAGATTAGTGATGAAAAGTAAAAATAAGCAAATCTACGAAGAGAATTGTCACTGTTCTGTTTATAAAAAGTTATAATATCTCTTTTTTAACGAAAAAAAACTAGAAGCAACTATAAGTTCTTTTTATAGGTTGAAGAGTAGCTTCTAATGATAACCATTAGTAGTACCATTCGTATAACCGTTGGTTACATGACCATTGGTGTAACCATTGACATGTCCGTTAGAAAATCCATTTTCGATTTTCTTTACAGTGTTCTTTTTTGCAAAACAATTGACATGATCGTCTCGCATTCGATTGCGTTCCAATACGCATGCGTCTAAAACAGCATGAGGGGTTCCTTCGCGGATCATGTGTTGTACCAATGCATTGGTATCTTTAGGGAAACAACTACCACCATAACTCAACTTTCGATCAGGTCCTGGTACGTTGGTGTGCATTGGATTGATCCAGCCGTTCATCAACATGAGTTCTTTAACACGTGAGAAATCAGTGTTTTGTTTCTTACATATAAGATACATTTCGTTGAAGAATTGAATCTTGACTGAATAGAAACAATTGACGAATGATTTCATCGATTCAGACTCAGACGATGAACAATTGGAGACCGTAGCATTTGGATAAAATTTTATGAAAAAATTACTTACTCTTTCGATTTGACCGTTGGAGCAATTTGGTCCTGTACCAATTACGATATGTGTTTGATCGTGGAAGTCTTGGAAAGCAGTTGCAGCGGATAAGAATTCAGGATTATGACAGATTGATAGAGCTGGATAATCTCGTGAATATCTTTCAGTAGTTCCAGGTTCCACGGTTGATTTCAAGACAACAACCCCATCGTATTGTTTAGCTTGAAGGGTTGCCATTGTTTCTTCGATAGCTGATTTATCGTACGACTTCAAGTTATCATCATAAGGCGTTGGCAAGCATAAGAAGACAATCGGTGCTTTTAAACATTCGTCTAACGAACCAATACCACCATCCTTGAATTTATCATATCCATATAATGGTTCCACGTTCAATAATTCGAAGCTTTTTCGTACAGCTGATCCGACAAATCCAAGTCCAAAAATTCCAGCCATCTTTTTAAAAGTTAACTGAGTTGAGTTATAAAGAAGTAAAAAGTTATAAAAGTCGCAAGAGACGAATAGTCGCTGCTAGTTTTGCTGCTGCTATACCTATGAAGGTTAACGCTGAAATGTGACTGAAATCACCCAAATCACTTCTTTTTAATCCATATCAAATTGTTATCTTATCTCTAATTATTTTTTTTACCCAAAAACCATCATAACAGTAGAACAAAATCGAAAATTACGCAATATAATCTAATGTTACATTTTCAATTTTTTCAATACACAAATCTAATTGGTTGATTTCTCCTACAATTCTATTGTTTCATAAAGGATAAAACCATGTACGGAATTTATACATTCTAATATCAATTACTATTATTCTTTTATATAATTCTAATTTTTTTTTACTTATTTCGTGGTCAAATGGACTAGCCCTTTTCTCTTTTGTTACACTCTCTATTATTCTAGAAAGGGTATGATACTGAAATTCAAAATATACGTTGTAATTTTTATTTATCCAATACTGACATCACCATTTTGAGAAATTGCGTAAATTTGATGATAGCTTGTATTCATCAATGTGGTTGGCGAACCTTTGCGTTTGATGTTACACTAGCAGTGTATAAGATCTGTATTGAGTTCTTAATGATGTGGTTTACATGTTATTTTTCTTACTTGTCTATAGTTTGCTTGTTATATCAGACTTCTGGTCTTTAATGGCTATTTTTAGAAGGTGCTGTGTCAGATTTTGGTGACACCCCGGTTCATTTGACGTCCTTATTGTTAGACGTGTGACCTGTAATGTGCCATAAATGCTTATATAGCTAATTTATATTGTCTTTTGGTTGAAGTGTGAATCAACTTGAATATTTTAGAATACACATCTTATCTCACTGTGAAACAACCGACGTAGTAACCAATTGGAAAATAAATTGGTTCGTTTCAGCAAAGATCTATTGCAAAGATTCCTTCAACTAATGAGCGGATCATAAGACAAATCAAAGTTTTGATATTAAGAAAATTCACCTATGTAAACTTCCACTTTTTAGTAAACGCCTTCAAAACACGTAGAGTTCCTATTTTTCAAGATTGCTTCAATCATGCATAATGAAAATTTGTCAGTTCAAAGTTATTCCAGAAAAATAAGTGAATTTTAGAACTTATCAGCATATCTATATTTATTTGCCATAACGACACATCCAGAAATATGCTGTATACCAATTCAAATACTTAATGCCTTAATACCCTTTCCAGGACTATTTTTATAAAAATACTTCGACCTAAACATAGTCGAAATTAATTTTGAGATATTTTAAATGACTGCAATGGTCATTCTCAATATCATTATCATTATCATCAATTTTTCTCTGAGATGAACTAAACTATGCTATCAGATATTTACACTTTACAATGTAGTTTTGCTAAATGATATTCCCAACAGAATTAACCCAAATATGTAGATGAGCAACCTTTATTGGTTGGGTCAGGCTCATGAATAAATGTTTCAAAGAGTCTTTGTCGATAAACAAGCACATTTTCCTGAGATTTATGCATAGACGTTTTAACACTTTTAAAGTGCTTTGTCAGGTACCAATCGGTTATCTTACCGCGCAAAAATTTCAAAAACAGACTTCTGCCTTATGTTATTTAGCCTTTTACCATATGTTTTAAATAACGCTTAACTGGGCCAATCCCATGTGAGGGTAATTGCCAAAATATAGGTGGAAGATAGGTGGAAGAGGTGCTAATCTAACAACCAAACCTTTTTAAAAAAGATTCCACTATTAGTCACGTCTGCCATCTGCTGTGAACTTCGATACTTGTGAAATATTTGCTAAAGCTGATTTCTGTTACAAAAGGAAATTTATTTCTTCATGTTTCATCTAATGTCTATAAGGGAATCAATCATGAATTGATCTCTGCATAATTCACTATGACTGGGTAATGAGCTGAAAATTCTACAATAAATCAACTTAGGACAAAACTTTCAATTTGCAATTTCCTTTAAATTGCATTGTCCGTCGTCACGGTGGATTCACTGACATAATTGACATGATTGAGCAGTAAAATTTCTTACCGCTCAACCACGCGTACTTCGTAAACATATTTTCAGAGTATATGTTCATAATACACAGGTGTCTAGAAGCTGATTTGCTGATACAATGAAGACAGGGCATGTTGATAGGTCAACTTATATCACATCATCCATCCCCCAGATTTGTTTTTGGTTTTTATTGGCGTGTTTTTACGTTTATGACTGATGCTTTTTGAAGTTTTCTGGTTTGGATGACAATTATTGTACGAGTAGTTGACATAGTTTATAACATAAGTTTGATGCGTCATTTAGGTTGATATGTTTGCTATTTATGTCGGGATTCTTAAATAATTCTTTTTATCAGTAAAAAGTTCTCTGTGAGAGAATCGACTTAATTTTAAGATTCTTTTTTACTTAACAAGAATTCTTTACAAATTTTAATCAAACAATTTGTTCTCTTAGTTAATTTACAGTTTTTTTGGTTGACAAAATAGCGAGTAACGTTTTACAGGTTGTGTTGGATTCGTCATCCTTTAATGTAAATAAAAACACTGAAAGACCAAACAACCTAAGTCTAGATGTCTAGTCAAAGATTACTACCTGAACTAGTTTCTACATATCTAGAGGAATAATTTAAATCTTAATTGGTCTGACCTAACAATCTAAGATTAGTTTAGTGCAAGCAAAAGTCAAATGGACTTGTATTTTCCAGTCACCTTGAATAGTCTTTATATGTCAGTAAATTCTAGTTGTTTTTCAGTACACTGTGTTATTTCTTACCTTCAACATAACGCATTGTTTATTGTGAAAAGCTTGAAGTGACATTTTAGAGAAAGTAAATATTCTATATCCTATATCCTATATTTTTGGCTTGTACCAGACAGTTTCGTGATCAAATTTCAATTGACCATTAATCCATAGTGTACAAGCAACACATAATTTCTAATGTGTAATGAGTAAAAAGAAAATATCTTTATAGAATGCTAGACAACTCTACGCGGGATCTTGATTTTGTTCTCTTCTAAGGAATGAATTAACAACTGTACTAGAATTATTTTTGGATAGATTGAACTTTATCCTTCACCACTTAAACTTTCTTTGGAATCACTTTTTTGGAATTTAACTCACGATAGTTAAACTACCACGCCGGAGGACAAAATATTGGAAAAATGTAAAGGAGGGGTCAGTGATGAAGATGTTCGTCACTCAAAGCCCAAGGTCAAGTTTACATTTATGTTAGGGCAGTCTAACATAGAATCATATCAAGCCTATTGAGAATTTATCTTAAGTGCGTCAAGTGTTCCTTCTGCGTCCAAACTGACAACTCAATTTCCCTCACAGAACAGGAATAGACACAAGTGACTTAGACTGAAACGATTTCAGCATTGCACAAAAATTATTGAATTCTTTAGCCATTAATATATGAGATTATGTATCTTTTAAAGCAGAAGGAAACCAACTTTAGATGATGCATAGAAATCGAAAAATGATAGGTGGAGTCTAGTGGCAAGGAATGTTTGTTGAAAACCTTTTACTATAAACTTATCAAAGAAAAAGAAATACACGTACCTTCAACGGGGCTCAAAATTTGCATTTGGAACGAAATGAATGGAGAATTTAAAACCTCAAATTAAAAGAAAGATAAGGAACCGTCTAATGTTCTATTCATCAGTCGATTAAACGTCTGTCAAAGTCGAAATTGTCTTGCAAGAAATATGGAATGTTAAGTAAAATCTTATAAGCTTTACATTTATCAAGGTCCTCATTAGCTGAATTTATGTATTTTGCACAATAAGTACGAACGTTTCAGTTCATTCTATCGAGTTGAAGACCATACAATAGGAGTTGATTCAAATTACATAGCTTACACATATTTCAAGAGAAATATTTGTGAGAGGAGCGAGAAGTCGATAAGATGGCAATTTTAACCAGGGTTATCTAAAATCCACTACTGTTCTATGCAATAAGAAAATGTGCATATGAAAAATTGGCTTGAATCACGACTAAGGATAAAGATCTAAAACAGAATTGGACCCTATCGTTTCAAAACTGTTCTAAATCCCAAACCACAAATTTAAAAAAAAAATTTGTTAATATCGCCATGAATTAATTTGACATAAGAGCCAAATTTATGACGTTATTATAAAGATAAAATTTTTCAAATCATGTCTCCATGACCTTTAAAGTGCATGCCTATAGCACGTGCAAGCGTGGAGAAAAACACTACCAGTGATCAAAATGTCGCATAAGAAATGTTGGTTATAGTTATTACCTTGCCTTAATTCTGTGAAATTTTTATTCCAAACACGTTGGAAATTCCAGAAATTTTGTCAACAAAAAAATGTGTCGAGGGCAAGTGACAAATTTTGTTCAAAAATTAGAGAAATATTTTATCGCTGAAAGTTATGTGATAACACAGTTAGATAAAAAAGAGTCTCATGTCTGTTCTTAACGTGTTATAAAAGGCTTCGACCACAACGTACATGGCTCTATGCTTTAGGTAAAATTTGCTAAATATCCAGAAAGTCGCGAAATATCTATTCGACAGCTTATAGATTTTTTATCTTAATAAAGGTGACATCATAATGGCGACAGTTTCTGAGAATTACCACATGTGGCCCTTTACGATGTGATTTGACATCATTTGATTCGTATTGCGGAACGTCATGTCCATCAGGCGTGCTGGGTGAGAATTCTTTTGCGGGGCGTCCTCGCAAGGAAAAAAGGGCCTCGCCAGAATTATGTTCGTTATATCCTGTCCTCACCGGATCTTCCTCCTTATATCATCCTTCCATCATCCTTCTCATCCTATCCCCACTGGATTAAATCCTTTCAGCGAGTCTGTTGGATTGGACGTTGCGAAGTGAGTAAATTAAAAGCATTCTTATGAGAGCGACGAAATTACATAATTTAGCAATCACTACAAAAATATTTGGATGCAAATTGTAAAAAAAAAAAAAATGTGTATAGCAGGCAAAGTATGTAACATTTTAAGAACCCAAATTCAAGTGTTTAGAAAAGTGCGCTGCTTATCACCGAGGTTGACCGTCGAGAGTGCATCCCTGCTTATGAAAGAAGTTAAGGAAATATTTTATGAGAATGTTTTTATGGTCCTCTCCATGTAGAAGAATGCACCTTGCAGTTAAAACTTTTATATTGAAAAATATCTGTAAAGATGGTAGGAAAATAAATTCACTTCAAAACAATTCTGATTTGTTACATGAAAGAAATTATGTCGATATTTTGATTTACAAATTATTTTCTTTTCCATATAATGGATACTTAACCAAAACTAAGACATGTCTATATTTGGACACCGCCGATTATGGATATTAAAACCGTAGGTTGATAAAAATCTTTAATGTCTCTCTATCTTTTGATTTCCATATATCAGGATGTTTTTCTTATTTAATGAAAGTGATGTAAAATTGTATTTATAGAAATGTTACAATATGTAACGTCAACACTCTTCAGTTATCAAATGAGTGAATATACAATTTGATCTATTTGATTTCCTAGCGCCCACCCCTTTTAATGAACACCCTTGCTTTTTTAAAGATCTTTGGTTGTGGCTTGAGACGTTCATTTGCCTTCATTTAGGTCCAAAAATTATCAAGATGCCGACAATGCCGACATTGCCGGCACGGCCCGATAAAACGACCGTACTGGACCTGAAGTACTCATTGGCTAATTTCAAACTTTACCGCATAAACGGTAAAGGTAACCAGTAACAACGGTAGGTAGCGAGCGGTCATGTTTTTTCTTTAAGTAAATAAATGATCAATGAAAACAAATGAAAAGCAAAAGTGAAAACAACAACTTTCAATTAAGTTAAAGGATCGTGATTAGCACGAATTGATAGCTATATTAAATAAAATAATTATTAATAGTTATTAATTTAATTCAAGAATGAAATGGATTTTATTTCGCCGAGTGTTTTAAAAAACGTCATAATATAAGTTAAAGCACTGAACCGATGATGTGAATGGAAAAATTAGCAAGCTTGATAAAATTTCAAGGATCTATCATTACTATATTCGAAAATTTTAAAGAACACAGAATTAATCCCATTCAAAGTCCTACTTGAATTTAAGTCACTGCTGGCACAGGCTGGTGTCTACAACTGAAAAGAAAGGAATGGTAGAGGTTGTGACAACTGATAACGAGAAGCAGAAAATTGGTTTATTGGAGGTGAGATCTGAAGTCTTTAAATCCTCTGCAAAAATAAGAAAAGATTAAGATCGTTTTGACAATAACTTGGAGAAAGAATTTTTGAAACCAAGAAAATCATTCTGTCAACAATGAAATAGATCAACTGTAGCTACAACTGAACTAACATGCACAGTACATAGCAGGAAGCATTTACCACTTACTAAATAGGGTAGTAGAATAAAGAAAATTCCGGGTAAAAAAGTTTGTTAATGAATCAAATCGAAACTTAGGAGGCAGAATGCAGAAAAAATAAAATCACCAACAAAACTGTCTACAGGTGAAAGTACCCCAAATGCACACTAATTTTCAAATCGCGGTAAAATGTACATGAAGCTTGATGCTTCTTATTTTTTCTTGTTATTTTAATCTTTGACCTAGTACCTTCACCCAAAAATAGGTCCGACGTATTTCTGACCTAAATTCCATTGTTAATTTTCTATTTGAAAAAACCTTGAAAATTTAACATGTACCCCAAATGCACAAACATGTCATCGTCGTTC
>JAUKPT010001471.1:0-15250 GCA_032273505.1 Nanomia bijuga
TGAAAAAATCAACGGAAGCGGGTGAATGGAAGGCACTAAACCAAAAACCGCGTCACGTTGTCATGGCCTGTTATATAGTTCGCCATGCCTACACTACATGCCTAACAAAATATTAAACAATCAAATAAACTAGTTTTAAGTTATTGTGGCATGATATTTACATGACTTATAATCAAGGATAACATAGGAGATATTCATTGCTGTGAAAAGGCTAATGAACTCCAGTCTTTAGTCTCTTTTATACCGACAATTTATGCTGAAATCATGATATTTCACTTACCTGATAAGTACTGGCATAAGATCTTTGAAATGTTCAGGTTTTACAACACCTTCCATTTCCTCATCAGGTGATCTTGTAAAAAACATCAATTCATCACGAAATCGTGTATCATTCATCAAAGCACCAAAATTTCCCTTGTAAGGAGTCATGTGCTGGTGATTATACGTCATCAAACAATCAATAGCAAGTGTCTGGATCTCGTTATCTTTACTTGTTAAGAAATCAAGATAGCCTTCATGAAGATGGAACTCCTTTTCAAGCTTTTTAGGTTTTTTAAAACTTGCAAAAACACGAAGGTGTGCACACAATGCTTGGAATTCTGGCTTTCCCTTTCCCTTTGATTTTCTATTTGCTTTAACAAGTTCATTGTCATGCTTAATACTTAAGTCTTGTTTCTTCGCAATCATTTCATCAATGATTGAATATTCTTCTCTATAAAAAAATGTTGAAATTAAACTGTGGATAGAATTCATATTTTTGGCCAGAATATCTACTCTTGACCACAGTTTCTCCACTTTGTAAGATTTGCAAACTTTCTCATTAAGGTTGAAATATGAAAATAAATATATGAGAAAATCACTGTCAAAGGAGAACAAGACAAATTCCAGAGAAAAGAAAAAGAAGAAGAAATGCAACAAATACATACAAATATATTAATTACCTCATGAACCTCTGATATAATGGAACAATCTGTCTTGCCTTTTTCTCAACAGCACTTGGAAACTTGCACATGGCATTCCACAGGAGACAACGAAAGTTTTTGTAGTCAACTCTCACATCCTCTTTCGATGCAGAAATTGATGTGAAACATTTCGAAAACATTCCATTACTCGTAATCAATATTGGTTCAGATATCTTGGGTGATGCTGAAAAGGCAGGAAAAAAGTGTGTTGCATTATTAGGTATTCACATAATCAAACATTAGAGAAGTCAATTTATCTTGTATCTATCTCGAATGTTGAAAGTAGTTATTTTTCTTTCCATGGATAAAGAATTTATGTTTCAGCTGCTGTTGTGATCAGTAATTAATTATGCAATTATGTCAATTATGCATATTGTGGCATCTTAGTACCCCTAATTATAAAGACATTTAAGATAAGAGTAAAACAAGTATCTATACCATACCACACAGATCAGCTGCCATGTTTAGTAACTCCATCCAAACATTCCAAAAAAGTTCATTTTTCTCACAACTTGCATAAGTTGCAATCATTTCATACAGTGGTTCCCACATGAGACTGAAATTCACATACAAGTTGCTGATGAAGAATCGTAATGCAGCATCTTGGTGTAGTTCCTTCATTTTATCACAATGTGTTGCTAACCGCAAGATCATCAATCGTTCTTGATAAGTGTGTAATGTTACTTTTGTGCTTAAGGCATCTAGGCAATTTCGTAGCACATCCTGAAAGGTGTAGAAACACTAGTAAGTTAAAAAAACATCAGAAATGACATAAAAACATCGATAAACATCCTGAAACATCAATTTGACGATTTGCGATTAAATAAACATTGTGAAACATCGATTTGATTATTTGTGATTTAAAAAACATCGTTAACGATCAAGATTATCAGAGACATCTAAATATGTGATGAATTTGGATAAGAAGATCGTGAAACAGCGACTCGATTATTTGTGATTAAATAAACATTGTAAACCATCAAGATTATCAGATATCTATAAATGTGTGATGAATTCCAATAAAAAATATAATCAGAAAACATCGTCTTGTTCAGAAACATCTTAAGTTTACAGAAAATTTTAGAATTGAAAAGTTGTACATGGTTATTCAATTCGGTTAGGGAATTAAGAATGTATCTTTTTATGTTTTTTTTAACACGCGTGAGATGTTACCACGTTTTGAAATGCAGCTCTCTTTGTTTATTCAGAGGCATGTTTATTCAACTAAAGTTTATTTAAGATTGAACAATGTGTTATCTGTTACTGAGATGCAACAACGACTTTAAATGCAGCTCTCTTTGTTTATTCAGGGGACATTTTCATTCAACTAAAGTTTGTTTAAGATTTAACTATAATGTGGGCCCAACTTCTGTTAAAAAGACTAAGTTCACAGTTCTTTTACAAATCTCTCCATTTTACCAGTTTCTTGCTCAACTGAAGTTGATAATTGTAAGATTATACCATAAATAAGATTTTTAATGAACAAAAGTAAAATCACTACCCTGTACACTTAAATAGTTACTAATAAATACCGTTGTCCAAATTGCGAGGTCACACATATTATAAGGTTATCTTAAACTGATGTAAGAGTTTTAGTAAAGAACTATCTACTAACGTGAAAACTAATCGAAAGGTCGATATCGGATCAAGGTTTATATAACATCGAAAGTTCCTCCCCCTTTGCACTGTTGATATTTTGAAGAGAAAAATAAGTATTTTAAAACATTTGATTTTCAAAATCTTCTCAAAATATGACGAAATTTGTATCTTCCAGACATAGAAGTGTGATACATTAACAATCTTTATTTGTTTGTCATCTATTTTTGTATTGTCACTTAGTGTCACTATATCTAAGTTTCCTTTAGTCCACTTTTTTAGTCCACTTTTCGTTAATTTAGGGAACTCCTCAAAATGTTTTTCATATCTTTTAACAGAAAATGTCTTTGAAAGAGGTGGGGGTCAAGCAAAATTCTAGGTTTTGCTATACTTCCACTATTTCTTGACCGATGTTTAAAAGCAAAGGTTCGTTAGGAAGGAAATTAGGAGCTTAACATTTTTGTATAAAAAAATCCTTGATTATAAGAAAAAAAAGAGGAAAAATTTTCAACTTCTTTATTTCAAGGTTTTGCTTATGAAAATCATATCTCTGTATGTGCTGAAGCTTAATGGTCAGTTGCCATTAGTAGTTGTACACTACTTTCCACTACTGGGTGGGCATGGCTTCTATCCCTGGTTTTCACTGCTTACACTCACATCAAATTCTCAATGCTGAGTGTTAAGCAGGAAGACCGTTCAATCAATACACTGATAAAAATAAACAAAATGTTTTGCTTAGTCAAAAATCTTACCTGTTCATTGCCCAATTCCTCATCTCTGTCATCATCAAAGTACCTAAAGATTCTTAATGTTAAGAGAGATTGAATTTTGTTTGGGGAGCTGATGTTGTATTTGAGTAGATCGTACAATTCACTCACATACTCCTCTTTGAATTGTTTCAAACCTTCACCGAGGCAGACGCTGTATGCATCAAATGCTTGAAGAACATGCTCATTAGAAGGAAATGCCCTGAAAAAAGCCAATGTATAATGTTAGAAAAGTAGAATATTATAAAAAGTTTTGATCCCGAAATGATTAATGTATCCCTTTCTTAGTAGAGATGTGTTAAGGAAATTTAGTACAACCAAAATTCCATTGAATTGATTGGTTTCACTCATAATAACATTGTACAATAAAGAAAATGACAATGTCAAAAATGAATCATTAACAAAATGAAATTGATTATTATATCATGAATTAGAGGTCTAAAAGCAAGATAATGTGATATCAATTACCTTATAAGAACCATCATTTTCCCCCATGGAATTGTCTTCAATATTGATTCAATACTTTTCTCCAGTATAAACAAAGCCTTGAGACAATGAGATAGGGTACACAAAACGTCCTCTTTTAATAGCTCTTGTGAAAGATTCATTCCATAAAGAGCAACAGTAGAAACTTTCTCTATAACGTTCTCTGTAGATGGAAACCTAAATAATCAAATTGAATATAGTTAACTTACAGATTACTTTCAAGCTAGAAAATCTAGGTGAGGCTCTTGAATAGAAGAACTATTTATATTGAGTCACTAGACAAATGATACTAAACTTCATTTCATGCCACACAAAAACATTTCTAATAATTTGTTTTCCAAAATCATGTCTGGAAATCTAGAGATACCAGAATCTTGCATCTACATAAGAAATTCTACTTACCTACAATAACATAAACAATTCACTATTACCCAAAGATACTCAACATCATTTTCCCATAATGCTATATCCAATTCACCTAATATCAGTTTCTCAATTTCACCTTGAGAATTCGAAGGAAACCATAACAGTGCTGATTCATCAACATAAATATAAAATGGTTCGTCTGATTTGATATCCTTGTAAATCAAATCAATCATGAATTGGAATAATGTATTTTTTTGTTGATGAAATTTGTCAGATAAGAAACATTTACAAAGATATTCTATAATTGGGTCTTTTAAGTCCTCTTCAAATTTTCGCCACTTGAATAGAGTTCGACAAAAATCTAATTTTAGGTCAATTGGAATATTATCATTACTAAGGAATTTGATGAATAAATTTGTTAAGTTCAAGTCATTAATTTTTAATTTTGATAATTCGATTGATGATTTTAACAACGTAAGAAGAGCAGTGATATCGTCCAAAGTAAGGGTTTCGTCAGAAAATTGCATCTCCAATATCTAAAAAAAGTTGCACTCAGTTAAAAAATCTGTATTTGTTTATACTCATGCTAAATTCCATGCTGATCCGACTTTAAATCAGAACAAGTCAACATCAAATAAAGACAGAAAAACAGAAAAACAAATACCTGAAATAATCTGTCATGATCTCCAACAAAATGCCCTCTTTTGAATGTAACTCCGACATTAAGAAGTTTATAATAGAAGGAAAGTGGTTTATTTTCTACTGAAGAGCAGTTTTCAATTGATTCGTAAATACAATCAAATAATATTCCACTGTATTCAGCAGTTGTATGTTTGAGGGAAGATAACCAAGTCATTCGAAGAGCAACAAGAACCTGGGAAAACAAAATCAGAAGCTAATCGGTAAGAAAAATTACACAGGCCTGTCATAAACATTTTGACATTACAATTTTTCAGGCTATTACAGGATTTTTTTCACCTAATTACAGGAAAATTAGAGGATATTTTCCACAGTTACAGGAGAATTACAAAATATTTTCAGAAATTTGATGGCCAGACAACATAAGATTTGGACTCGACTAGACTTATGTACCCCCTTAACCCTGCAAGCTATTTGTTTGTTGCATCCATCAAGTTTGCCTTCAGGTGATTGGCTAAATTGAACTCTAAACGAATTATTACAATCAGGCTGTCTTCAACTTTAATTTGAAATATTGGACCAGTATTTTCCTTTTTTTCTATTGTTTTTGAATTCGGGGCATAGTAAAGGCATTTGTACACCTTTACCGATTCTGCCAATTCTTCATCAATATTCTTTTCCATGTTTATGTTTGTTTACAATAACAACTACTACACAATGATCTTACACGGTTGATGAAGATCTTTTCAGAGTAGGTGCATCACTCAACACGACAAGCTTTGTTTCGCATCAGAACCAGCCTTTAGAGTGTTGTGTTAGACTGACTGAATACATTGTTTGTTGTTGCATTCCACAAATTGCTCCATTATTACTTTTGAATATATGACTAAATTGCTTAATTGCTTAGCTGTTTAATTGCTTAAAAGTAACTGTATTAGAATTGATAGAATCTATTGTTAGAATCTATCGTTATTGTTGAATCAAAGACTTTATGACCTTCTCACTTACTGAGATAATTACCCTTGGGACCAAGATGATCATTCTTATATTTTTTCTATTTTTTGTTAGGTTTTATCGTTGGTTAGTGATGATGTGTTATGTATGTTAGTTTGATATTTTTAATAAGAAACTTTTATCGCGTTGACTTGAAGAGGTTCTACAGTTTTCCACACCGCAAGCGATGCCTAAATTTCAGAAGGTGGATAAGTTTTGTGGTGATAACCAGCAGTCATTTTCACAAGGGATTTTGATGTTTGAGGCTCAGCTTACCGTTCTTGAGGTCGAGGATGGCAAGAAGAGGGAAACGTTGTTGTGTCTGCTGGATTCCAATGCTTTCACGAGGGCTGCTCATCATATTGCCACTACACCGACTGCTACGTATGCTCAATTGAAATCAGAACTGATTTGCTTGTTTAGTGGTGAGGATTATCAGAGATCACTTGAGACAAAACTGCGTGCACTGGTGCTTACGGTTGAGTCGAATATTCCCTGTCTTTTGTAATGATTTGAGAATTGTTGTATCAGAGTTGTTTGGTGTTACGGATGAAGCGACTGTCGAAAAAATTGCTATGAACGACGTCGTTGGTGAATTAGATCCGTCGCTACAGGAACATCTGAAGGTGCTGCAGCTTGCAGGTAACTGCAAGCTTGAAACCCTTGTCTTCTACTGCGATGGGCCATGCAATACCGTGTTCGTCTGCTAACGATACATCCTCATATGCTACTTGAATGGATATATTAGAAAAGATGGTTGAAGGTTTGGCTTCGAATATAGCTTCTGCGAGTATCTCCAGGGGACCATGCAAGGAATGTCGTGGAAATCACGATACAACTAGGTGCTTCAGACTCAAGACCTGTTTTTCCTGCAACCAGAAAGGGCATATCTCGCTTCCGTGCCTGGTGGTCCCTTGCCAGTTTCGAAGGGCCGCATGATGGTCGACTTATGTGTGTTTGGTGACAAGGTATCATTTCTTAACGATTCGGGATCAGATTTCTCAATGATGACCTTAAAGGATTTTAACGAAGTTGCAACCCTAATTTGACCCCAACCATTAAAATAGGACTTGGTGTGCAAAACGTTCCATTTAAATTAGATGGGGTGTTTCATGCCAGTATTACGTTTACTGATGTGTCGGGAAGGACACATTTACTAGAAAACGAACCAATCCTTGTTTCAAGTGCTATTGATTCGAATCTTCCCACAAGAGGTTTAAACAGGTGACCCGTGACAACGAGAAATTGTTAATGAAGTTTATCACGTCTGAAGGAAAAAAAATAGTCCTTAAATTCTACTGTAAAAAGGACAACACACCACCGTCGTCATCATTTGTACACGTCAAAAAGTAGACTGTTATCGCACCTCAGAGTTATTCATTTATAAAGGGAAAGCTAAGCAACATAAATGTCAGTTCTGGGTTACCATATATTATTACTGGTGTTGATGGTACGTGTTATGAGACGTCTGATTTATTCGTGGAAAATGTGAAGTCACCTAATTTGCTCGTTCCTGTCCATAACACTTCCAGCGACAATCTTACATTGAGACGAGAGGCCTTTCTTGGAAATGCTGTTGTTATACAAGAAGCTGATGAGGCTGATACTGTGAAGGTATCAACTGTCACGTCAAACTTCAAGCGAAGTGACAAAAGGTGGAAGTAAATTGAAATCGGGGAATCAAACTTGTATGCCTGGAAAGGTTAATTGAAAATTATAGATATTCCGTCAAGACACCAGTGAAGTCGTTACCATTCGAACACGCAACCGACCTACGCAATGATATCCCGGTCAGTCACCATACAAGGAGATTAGCTCATGGACTTTGTGATCCAATCAAAAATGTAGTTGACCCGCTGTTGGAAAAATATTTTATCGAGTGATCTACTTCTGCATACGGATCTCCCGTAGTGCCAATAATCAAAAAGTTGGGCGAAGTTAGATTAGCGATCGACTATAGGAAACTGAATCATCCCGCATCAGTTTCCAATTCCCCACCGAC
The DNA here is from genome assembly GCA_032273505.1 of Nanomia bijuga. Lineage (NCBI taxonomy): Eukaryota > Metazoa > Cnidaria > Hydrozoa > Siphonophorae > Agalmatidae > Nanomia > Nanomia bijuga. The sequence goes on from JAUKPT010001471.1 coordinate 7,812, forward strand.
CAATGATAGATTCGGAAAAAGACAAAATATCAATGGAAACGGCTACCCCTAGGACTTCTTGGTGCACCATTTACTTTTGGTGAAGCAATGTTATATCTTTATAAGGATTTAGATTTTGTGGTATGCTATTTTAACGATATATTAATCTTTTCACGTAACGTTGAGACCCACCTGAAACATCTGGAAAGTTTTAAAACCAAGATGATCATTCTTACATATTTTATATATTTTTAGTTAGGCTTTATTGTTGATTAGTGAGAATGTGTTATGTATGTTAGTTTGATATTTTTAATAAGAAACTTTTATGGCGTTCTACCTGTAACAAGAGCCCTTCGATAATTAGCTTGGGGAAAATCCTTAACTAGAATTCTCAAATTGCAATGGAATTTTTTTTAACGAGTAGAATATATAAATACTCTAAATTGCAATAAAATTACCCACTTTGGTTGGGGAAAGCTTTTAAGATTATAATTTGCAAATAGCCTTAATAGCTATAAAACTGCCCACCCTGGTTGGGCAAATATTTTAAGAATAAAATTGCATTAAACTTTTGGATACTTAAGTATAAGAGAAATTACTTATATGTCGATACAATATGGTAATAGATGTATTACAGTTATATTTAGCTTAGATAGCCAACTAATTGGCTTACTTTTTGGAAGAGGTACTATTTGTATTGGCTAGAGTATGTGCATTTTAGCTAGTGTTAAGCCACATGATTTGCACATTGGCACAAGTTTCAGCCACAGTATACAACATTAGTGATCAGAATATACAACACATGAAATATATATCAATGAATTTATAAAATATAACATGAGAACTTCCCAGTACCTCCAAAAATATATTATGAAGTAGGAATGGGTGCTATATTTTAATTAATTAAATATCAGTGAGCACTATTAAAAGTTAGTTATGGCAAGTGTTAAATGCAACATTGAGGGTTGATTAGTCTTAAATACCTAAGATTGCAAAATGTTATGCTGGTTTCATAAAATCATAAACAATTATGAAATTGTGTACTAGTCGAGATCATGTGACACAGGCTTTTTCAAGAAAAATACCAATAAATGGTGCTAGACACCACACAAATTCAATTGTCGTTGAACATTTTTGACGCCTTGTTTTAATTAACTGTAGGTCAAAATGTGAACAAAAAGATGCACCAGTGATGGTCACTTACCTCTTTCTTCTCTACATCAGGGAACAAAAACACACTCAAGCAAGCCATTAGCAAATCCTTTGCTGATAATATAAACTGATCTTTGACACCTTTCAGTATCTGATATATAAGACATCCAACACCAACAGCTAATTTCGGTTCTTTTGAAGCTGCTTCAAGTAAATTTTGCATTACTTTCTTCTTCAAAGACGATTTTTGAATGAGAAATGCAAATGATTCTGATGCAAATGATTGTATGTGTTCTTGATTGTCTGATAAAAGACATTTGAAATTTCTAAAAAAGCAAAATTATTTAGTAATGTGTCAAAAAAACTTGACTTAACTTGTTATGCATCAGGTCTAAATCGAAGCCATTCATCTTTTCAGTCTTTTAAAAAATTGGTTTCTAAAACTCTAGCATTAATGCATGAACATTTGTTTTGAGGAAATAATGAAAACATACAGAAAACTAGGTAACCTGATCGGAGATCACATAGATGCCCCCGTTTCTCCAGAAAGAACATCAGTTCAACAATATACCCCCATTATGGTTTGCATTGTCTGTACAAATTATGGGTAAATTTGTTGTTTCATTGGTTGAAAATTGTGAGCCAAAAATATTTCTAGGTTTTTCAGATTTTTCATGTAATCATCAGTAAATCAACCAGAAAGTTTACCTATTTCGAGACAATCCCTTGGATTGTGCTTTTTTAAATGTTCGAATGCTCCTCTTCAACGAAGAGGATGGGGGCAGAAATTATTTATTCTAAAGTAGTTTGTTCCATAATATACAAAATGTAAGTAGAACATTCAATAAAATAAGCAAATACTCACTTAAATAAGTTATCAATTTCATTCACCATATACCTCCATGTGCATTTGAATATATAAGCTAAGCACACAAAAGTATTCTCAACTACTTCAGCATTCTTCGTTCTTATTAACTTAATAAGAACGTCAAATACTTCATTGAATATTGGATAAAAGTCTTGTGACAAGTCCCTAGATAAAGTAGCAAGTAATTCAAGACATGCCTTGGTAGCATACGATTCTTCCAATGCTAGGTAATGTTTCAATGAAGCGACTACTTTGTCTTTATGATAGAGGAGCATGTTGAATGTCCGTACATATGGTTTCAATTCTTTATAAAGTGCTATAAAGTCTAATGAGCAATTAATTTCACCCAATTTCTCTAGAGTTTCGCGAAAAAACGTGTCTTTTTCATCTTCAGGAATACCATGGAACTGGTCACCAGTCAATGTAAAAACATTGATATTTATATTAGAAATGCGCTGTGCAAAACTTTTAAATTTATATCTATTAATTGCTTTCTTTTTCGTCTTCATTTTTGCTACTGAAAAAAAGATAAAACAAATCAGCATTAATAAAACAAATACATGTCAATGTCAATTTCAAAGCGATTCACAGGAAGTTAAACTCAGCTGAAATTTTTCAAAGCAAGAAAAGTGAGCTACTCTCAGGTAGTTCAGTAAAATACATACAGGACAAGGTAGATACAAGTATACTCACCTTCACAAAGTATTTACACAAAAATAATAAATAACAGGGACCTGGAAAATTATTTAACATTGTGCTGGCTCTTTTTTCTTTTTTTCTACCACTTAGCTATTTTTCAATTTTTCAATCTCTACCAGTTTAGCTTTGCAAATACCCTACATTTATGAGTTATGAGTGGTAGTGAACCAATTCAAACACCAAAAGAATTAGCTAATAGTTGGTCTTGCATCCTGTTTCTATTTTATAACTAATAATCCCAAATCAGAATAAATAAGCCTATCAATTAGAAAAACAAAATATTTTCTGTAACATCTTGAAGTGTTCTAGTCTAAAAAATACAATTAAAATGTTTTTATTAATATGATATGTTTCAGACCTTTTGAAGAAATGCATTATGAGAGAACAAAGCATACAAACGAAATACGTTATTAATTCTTATAATTTATCATAATAAACAATACTGATAATGAGTACTCTTTTATGTATTTATGTATACTTATTAATAATGTATAGTTATCATAAAACAAAGCAAAGTAATCATTTTATGTTTGATGTAAGTAGAAGAGGAAGATTATTTATCATTATATGCAAGTAGAAGAGGAAGATTATTAATCCTTAAATGGAAGTAGAAGAAAAACATCATTAATCGTTATATTCAAGTAGAAATATTATTATCATCATGAGTGAAAACAAACTTATTTTTTTAAAATGAAGAGGAAGTACCTGGTGCGAAACTGAATAAAAATCCTAAGGATTGTACAGTTATGGAGTTAAAACGATGGTTGGAATGCCATGGATTAAAAAAATGTGGCAAGAAAAGTGATTTGATAGAAAGATTCTCATATCTCAAGTTCTATCAATCTGTAGATGCTCCAACTTTCAAAATATTTTAATGATAGTAAAGGATTAAGATCAAATGAATGTTTATTCTTTTACATGAAAATTAATACATTACCACCACACAAATGAATATGGCTTGATGCCGAAATATATATTGTTAAAGTGAGATTGTGTTTTTTCATTGCGTCAAAGTCTCAAAATAACCTATCCCTACAATCATGCTTTCAAAAATTCATATTCGTTTTCCTGGCTTCCCTGATTTTCCCCTCACTCTGAACCCTGATTCTATTACCAAATCTACCATTCTACCACCAAGACAGCCTGTCCCAAAATATCATGTAGCTCAAATATACTGTCACTGATATTCAATACAAAGCCAAAATTACATTGCAAAAATAATATTTTTAGCTAAAATCCTTAAGGGTGTCGGTGAGCTTCCTTTATTTTCATTTTTTTTTCTTTTTAAGTATGATATAAAGCTTTAAAAATACATCCAATGATGTATTATGAAGATAAATCACCATCTAGTTGTGTGTAGGGTCTTATAATAGCCCATTTTGCCTTGCCATAGAAATAAACCTTTTGTTATTATTTGAAAAAAAAATTGGATAAGTCAGGCCTATGATTTGTAGTCATTGGAGCTGTTTGATTGGCACAATGGTTCAATGTGGACTGTACATAATTGTTACCTATGTATTAAACGAAAGAAAATTGTATGCCACAGAATTTGAAAAGAAAATAAAGAAGATTTTCATTTGAATAAAAAATATTTTCAAACCCCGGTTTAAGATTTATAGTAAATTGAACACAATAAATGATGTTCTAATGGCAACTCGTAGCAGCTTATTTAGCACAAATTGCTACACAATAAGAATAAACTATTACACAATCTTAAATGTAGGTTTAAAGACAAAATTGTTCACTGTTAAGATGTATACTTCAAAAAGAATGACAATATCATAATATAAGATATTTATTTCGAGAAATAATGTTTCGATTTTTTTGAGCTTGATCATTGCTGACGAAACGCACAAGAAAAAAAGGGAAAGAAGTTAAGTATTAGATTTTTTAGGTATGTAGCGGGTCAGGATTAGGTAAGTTGGTAGTGAGTAAGCTAATGAGGGTTATATATATATATATTTTGATTTGTAGGTCTATGATGCAATAACTCTGTACGTAAAGTTGTATTTTAACCTTTTATTTTTTTAGATGAACTAATATAGTCATGAATAGGCACTGATGCACGAAATATATAGACGAAAAAGACAATAACTGAAGTGTAGTTTTTAGATAGTGTCGAAGACAAACCAGACAAAACCCTTACAAAATAATCCTTTGAATGTAATAAGCCTTGGCTACATTTATGCATGATATAATGGATGAAGCCAGCTTTTATATTACAATACAATATAATACATTTTTACATCAGAATAACTGCAAAAACTAAACCAAAAAGACAAAAGAGCTATATTTTTCAAGAAACAAGAAATTTGTTCGCCATTTTCATGTTTACATATTGACATTTGATAACAAAACGAACAGTTATTTTCGACGTAAGAAAGATATACCCGAGAATGCCCATTTTTAACATAACTTAATGTGAGCATATAGACAGGTTATATATTTTTTTCCTGAAAGTTTCAGCAAAATCAGAGTTAAGTAAAAATTGATTTGATGTAATATTCGGGCATCAAATTTCAGAAAAAAAATTGTTGATTTTCTTTACACATTAAAAAAAGTTCAATGTAAAAAAATAATGCATACATATTTCAACATCGTTAGCATTCATGAAAATACTTATTCTATTGTTTAGAAAAAGAAATGTTTTTTCTTATTTGTTCATTAATTACAAAACACAAAAAAAATCATCATTTCATCATGGAAAAATCAGTATATATATTCGAAACAAAAATAATAATCTATATTCTACAACATTACAAACATTTCTAAATATTAGTTTACAAACTTTTAAATATTATGAAATCTCCAAACAATAAAAATGTTCCTGGAACGAAATACTGAAAAAGGCTATAAAGACGTACAACAAATATCAAAAACAGTGAAATCCAAATAAGTTTAAATATCAAATCATTTCAAATGCAAAGTTGGCATTGTTGAGTTGTAATACAGGTAAAGTGAAATTTGGCTAGATATGCCAAATTTGTTAAGGCTAGTTTGGGATCTGTAAGATAAGGTAAGGTATGCACTTAGGATGGAACAGTCATTCATAACATAGCTAATCTGCTGACTATAGCTTTATCAAGTGTTTCGTCAGGTACCAACTGACAACCCTCACATAGCACGGGTTGACCTGACGGACTTACAGTCTAACGATTGTAGTATCACACTTCAATTGTTAACTAGCCTAACACTTTTGAGTAGTATTGATTTGGTGCGTCTGGATGTTGAACTCAGATCGCAAGGTATCTAGTATTCATAGGTGTGACACTTAACTCTTCATTCATCTGCAAATATGTAAAAGAAGAAATGAGATAACCATTGCGTCATACTTTAAAGAGATTTGCAAGGCAAGTCATCACAAAAATTCTTGAAAAAATTGTTTCCAAAAAAACTTTTATGTACACTGATTCAGTGTATGAACATTTCAAACACTATTTTTACTTCAAAAAGAAATTAGTACTTTTGCCAAGAAAAAAATATAATCTGGGATCTTTCACGAAAGAGTTATGAGATAAAATCAATTCAAATAGCATTTGTTTAATGAGAAGGGTGGAGGGTGAGACTGGTTTACAAAACTGTGGCACTAAGTTTGAGCCTGTTCTTAGCAGCAACTTAGAGTTGTGTGTTTACACACACATAGTTTCTATCAAGCTGTTAGATATTTAACAAGCTGTCAGATATTTGACTACTGTTGTTGGATTTTTGGCAAATTTTGTTTGATATTTGTTTTCAAGCAGAGTTTTGTTGAGTCAGTTCACGCTCAGTTTTTATTTCAATGATTGGTTATAACAGATTGTGACATCATTATTTCGCATAAGCGTTTCGCCAATGCCTAGATTTTTTCTACATTACATTTTCATAGAAAGATAATCTTATAGCAACTTTGGTTGTCATTTAAGACCCTAAAGTACTAAAGTACTGAAGTATTTTCCTGATTTATTTGTTACAATAAAAGAAAACCAAAAGCAGGAATCAAGTGCTTCAGATAAAAAACAGCAAGTTATACCGCTAAAATCAGACAAGAAAAAACAGAGATCCTAGTCACTGATATAATGAACTTCATAATTCCCCATCGAACCACCTTATTTTCCATTTTGGCTCATTGATGACATATATAGTACAAGAAGTAGAAGTATATTAAGAAACTTTTTTCAATTCTATTGTATGATCTTTTGAAGTTATGCAAAAATGGTAATTTCTTTGCTGAATTATAATCATACATTTTACCTTAACATCTATACGCTTCCAACAAGCTATCAACCACTATCTAGGTATCTTTCTATGCTAAATTATAGTCAATGTGTTTTGGTCTCCAAATGCCCAAATATGGAAATTTGAGCCAGGACTCACATACTTTCATGAATATGTAATGATTTGTTTATCATCGATCTTCATGTCTATACGCTTTCAAAAAGCTATCAACCACTATCAAGGTATCTCTCTTTGCTGCAAATCTGTATTTGGGGTGCATACTGTGTTATGTGCGACCACTCTAGAGCTGACTGTCACGATCTGATTGTGCGAGCAGGCTTCAAAATCACTAGAACTGTTGCTGACTTACACTCCCTGTTCGAGAAAGTTGCTGGTGATGATTGCATGGTTGATTCAAGATTCAAGATTCATTTATTCCTCACAATAAGAAATTTCGTGAAAAAAAAATACATGGTATAAATTTACACATGCGAAAAATCATAAATATAACCTGTCTAGAGATCTAGTCGACATGATTAATTTGTGA